>JAILYB010000330.1:0-86465 GCA_021437785.1 Rhodomyrtus psidioides
CTGGGCTGTTCCCTTGCCCTCTGACTTTGCCCGAACTCTCCTGCCTCTCTCACCCGAGCTCCCTTTTTTTTAACAGAGAGTCCCCCGCTTTTTCATGGCCGACCGGCGTGCTCGGTGGCCGCCCCTCATCGTGGCAAACACCAACCTGGACCTCCACTCATTGTTCCTTACACTTGCACGTTCTCTTTTCCTTAAAAAAAAAAATGCCCCCATGATCCCCTGTTTACTGGTGCTTTCGGCCATGGTGGGTCTCCAACTAAGTTGCAGACCCGGTCGGACCGGGTCGGGTCTGACCCGACCGGCCCGGTTCGATCAATTCTCCCAAATTGGGCCCCAAATGGACCTATTTTCATGAAATTGATGGCAAAATCGGACTCCTTGACATGTTTTCCATCAAATAGGGGTATTTTCGTGAATCAATTGATTGAAATTTAGTGAAAACCTCAAATTATCCCTAGGATCCGAAAATGAATTTCGTCTAATCGAGGGCCTAAACGACCAAATTAGCCCAAATTGGGGCCACCAATGGATTCAGCATGATGAAAACTATAGGGTAGAGAGGTGTTTAATTTGAACGGGTATGCCCGCATGAAATTTAATTTCAAAAATTGAGAAACCGGGGACTAAATTGAAAGAAAATTATGCAATTAGGCCCTTTCGTTTAAAATTGATCAAATTGGAGGGCAAATTGACCCAATTGCAATTCAATACTTTAGAATCCAATGTCATAGCTTATAAAAAGTGAGAATTGAAAATTAAAAAACTCGAAAAGGATTTTTTTAGGCTCGGTTCGGGTTTATGTTTGTGAAGGAACATAGTGACCCGAGCCGAATTTTTAAGATTTAAAGTGACACACTTGAATACGAAATTACAACAAAATTATTGAATATTTTTGTGTATTTTGCTGACCACGAATGGTATTTTTCTGATTTTTTTGGGTATTTTTAATAATTAAAAAATTGAAAAATTATTAAAAATTATGAAAAATATTTTTTGTTCAAAATTGACTCTTGAGGCTATGCCAAGGCCTCCAAAGTTGATTTTGAAATTTTATCAGTTTTTGGCTATTTTTAATTAATTTTGGAAATAAAAACTAAAATGATAAATGACCAAAAATCAGGTGTCAACAATGGGAAAGAAGCTCACCAATGTGAAGATTACATATTGAATAGCAATTTTCGATAATGTTCTCCTTATTGGCACATTAGGGTGCGCATGAAAACGCCTCTCGCCCGAGAAGTGCTTTTGGCAGGAAAATGGATTTTTCAGCTTTTGCTTTGGAGTAGAAATTGAATTTTCAGCTTCTGCTTCAGAAGTTGATTTATGATAGAGAAATGCGTTTGACAACGATAAAAAAAACAATGTTCAAAACATTATTAAAAAAATGTTCGATGGTGGCGACCGGCGGCTGTCGCGACTAGACGTGCACGGTTCGACGGAACCGCCGGTTCCGGTTCAGGAACCGGCGGTTCCGGTTCCGGGCCGGTTCCGGGCCGGTTCCGGTTCGGAACCGTCCGGGCCGGTTCCGATTCCGGTTCGGTACCGGACGGTTCCGGGTCGGTTCCGGTTCCGGAACCAATTTTATAATAAAATAAATTAATGAATTATTAATTAAAATTTATAATCAAATTGTATATTGTAAAAAAAAAAAATGAGGAATGGGCTTGAACTTAATGAATTATCATTAAGCGCCTACATATCTTCTTGGGGATAGAAGAATCAAAGCCCATGTAGTTCTCTTACCTTTGGTAACCCCAACTTACCTTATCCTCAATCGTCGCTATCTGTTGTTGTGGTGGCGGTGGTATCTCCACAATCATCACTGAAGAAGTCGTGTTCTCGATCCAACTCTTGTTGTCGAAGCTTAGCCCTTGTCCAATCATCGACGCAAGCTTGAAACTCCACACTTTCTGGATTTAATCTTGAACGACGAGAGTCTAAAATTAATCCTCCAGCACTAAATGCTTGTTTAACTGCCACTGTCGAAGAAGGTGTCGCTAATATTTGTCTTGCAATGAGGGAGAGAACTGGATATTGAATTGAATGGTTCTTCCACCACTCAAGAATCTTGAAATCTGCTGCGTTGTGTTCGGAATCACTAAACTCAAAACAAATTGTTAAATAGTTTTCTAATTCGGAAATACTACCTGTTGTCCCTTTTTGTTTTTTTTGCCTACTCATGAACCTTTTATACCCTCTACTAAGTGAAATACTTGTATTGCTTTGTGAGACACTAGGCTGGACAGATTCACATCCACTATCACCTAAACCATATTTATTACAAAATTCATTATATAATTCTACTATAACTTTTTTAACATCTACTTGTATACTATGAATATCTATTACTTCATTCAAATGTAAACATTCATAATAATAATCATTCAAATGATCTAATAAACCATCTAATTTAGTACGTGGATCGAAAACAATACCAACTAAATAGACAAAAGGAATGCTCAAGTAATAATGCAACCATTTTTCTCGCATTACTAAAATACTCGAAGCTAATTCAGTATCATTTTCACATTCATTAAAAATACCAGCAATGTTAATACACTCTATTAAAAATAAATGCGTAGTAGGATAATAAACACCAGATAAAATATTAGTAGCATCATTAAAAACCTTCAAAAAATCTAAAAATTTTTTGCAAACTTTCCAATGTTGCGGGAGCAAAGCAATGTCGGGAACATTATTCGAAATAAAGGAACATAATAAATCTTTGTAATCAAAAGTTTGTAAAAGCATCTCGTAGGTAGAATTCCAACGAGTCGGAATATCTTTTGGAAACCTTCTTGCCCTTCTCCCATTTTTTTTACAATATTTTCCCCACTCTTTCATAAGATGGGAACGACTCCACAAATATCTAATTGCATTATTTATTGGCTGAAGAGATGGTGCAAGAACTCGTAAACCATCTTGAACACATAAATTTAAAACATGGCAAGCACATCTAATGTGAAAAAATTGTCCGCCAAAAGAGGGTTTACAAAGTTTTTCTAACTCAGGAATGGAAGCAGTATTTGCGGCGGCATTATCAAAACCAACTGAAAAAATTTTATCAATCAAATTAAATTCTTCTAAAACTTGCCTAATTAGTCTATAAATATTATGGGCCGTATGCCTTTCAGGAAAAACTCGAAATGCAAGAAGTCTTTTTTGAATAGCCCAATCATCACCTACCCAATGGCACGTGATACCCATATAAGAATTAATATTCCAAGAATCAGTCCAAATATCACTACCTATATGTACACGTCCATTGAATTCTTTAAAAAATCTTAACAATTTCTTTTTTTGTTTTTTATAAACATGTTCAAGTTCGCGTTTAAGAGTATTTCTCGAAACAGATGGCGCTTGCGGAGCTAACGCAGTGTTTACCAAATATCTAAAATTAGGATTTTCACCAGTATTAAACGGAGCATGCTCAAGGGCAACATATTCAGCTAATGTTTCTTTGTAAAGTGCAGTAGTGAAATGAAATAAAGGATGAACGTTAGGATTGACAAACCCAGGAATTTGTTGTTGGCTAGTGTCGATCCCCGCTTGCGTTGGATGTTTTTTCGTCACATGCCGACGAAATGTTCCATAGCCATCTCCTTTACCAAGCTTGTATGTCTGCGGACAATAATTACAGCTTATATCAAACTTGCCTTCATTTTCATTCCACACTTTGTTAAAGTGTAGCCATAAATCGGATTCTCGGCTCTTTCGTCCCGGCTCCTTCGCTACCGACGATTCTTCGACACCACGAGGACGAAGACTTTCTTGCGTTGGGGCGTGCTCGACGTTGGGATTGGAAGTATCGTCGTCTTCCCAACATGCGTATTCACGAGGATCATATTCATGAACGGGATAATCGGATTCTCCCATCTCGACCGGCATCGAGTTCTTTCCCTTTCTAGTATTTCTGCTTCCACTTGCCATTTTTTGAGAAAATTGATCGAAAATTAAGACCAAATTTAGAGAGAATAGCAGATTGAGAGAATTTGAGAGATTGTGAGACTTGAGAGTATTAGAGAGAATTGAGAGAAATTGTGAGAAAAATATATAAGGATTGACATGTATTTATAGAGTTTTTTTTTTATTTTTTTTAATTTTTTTTTTATTTTTGGCCTTCGGGCCGTTGGGAGAGAGCCAACGGCTCTCTCCCCCAAACGGCCGTCACTGACGGCCGTTTGGGGGGAAAGAGCCGTTGGCTCTTTCCCCAAATGAGGGGCCCTGTCCCCTGAATTTCAGGGGACAGGGCCCATTCATTTGGGTGGGGAAAGAGCCGTTCGGCTCTTTCCCCAAAAGAGGGGCCCTGTCCCCTGAAATTTTCAGGGGGCGGGGCCCTTTTTTTTTTTTTTTTTTTAAACGGTTTGGAACCGGCCCGGTTCCGAAAAAAAAGAAACCGGAACCGGCCCGTGAAGGTCCGGTTCCGGTTCGGAACCGCGGACCCGGTCAACGGGCCGGTTCCGGGCCGGTCAACGGGCCGGTTCCGGGTCCGGTTCCAATTTGGCCATGTCTAGTCGCGACCCTCTCGAGCGCTATCTGGCTAGCGAGGGTTAATGGGCCGTCCGATCTTGCATGATCGGACGCGGGCCTCTCCCAAGGTCCATTACCCAAGTCGCAACGGCTGGATATACGTGGTCGACCTTCAATGTGGTCTAGTGACATGTGATACGTGTACATGCCAAGGAGTCGCCACCAATCGTTTCTTGGAGGGTACGATCGGAAACCCCATCGAATAGTTGGGAGCTGTCTATTCGATTCTACGGAAACTAGAGAAGTGGGTTCGGGGACTTAGTTACGTCAACTGTCAGAGTTGACGCCCTTTCGGTACCTAAGCTGAATGGTTTATCTACTATTAAGATTTCATACAGATGAGTGTGGTACATATCTTAAATCTAGGAGTTCATGTAGATGGGAATGGCTACCCTATCACTCACAATCAGTAAAAATGAATGCGCAAATCAAGGATCCAGTACATGCGGATAAAGCACATGAAAGCAGCATGGCATCCATAATGAGGCCCTATTAGCCTAGAGAAATATCAATCAAGGCTTAGGAGTGTTTTTGACATGATTCGCCCACGAGGGGCAAAATCGTAATTTTGAACAATTCGGGGAAAATTCACCTTGGAAGGGCAAATTTGTCATTTTAGACGAATTGTAAAGTCAAAAGACGGGGGAAATAGGATTGGCCATCAATCCAATCAATTTCCTATTTTTCGGGAATTTTCAGGATTTTTCTGGGAATTAAAAGTGATTTTACCCTTAGAGGGGTAAAATTGTCATTTTGGACAAAGATGAGAACTGAAAATCTCAAATATTAGGGTTGGTCACCCACCTGACCCAAACCCTAACTTTAAGCAATTTTCAGGACTCGATTGAGACAAGAAAGACGATTTTCCCATTGAGGGGCAAAATCGTTATTTTGAGAAAAAGGACGAGACTCGAAAACCCAAGCCTAAAAGTTGGTCGCCTATCCGACCCTAATTCTTACCTTGGCATTATCGGCATCATCTCGCATATACAGCAGAGGCGACTTACCCCTAAAGGGTAATATCGTCAAGTCTCGGAAGAACGGATAAGAAATCCCAAAAATAGGGTTGACCAATTGTCTGTGGTCAATCCTCGATTTTTGGGGATTTTTGGAGCGTTTAGGATTTTTCCACATTTTTTTCACATTTTTTTTTGGAATTTTCTAGCATTTTTTTAGTATTTTTCTATTTTCTAAAAAAAAATGTGAAAAATATGAAAATTTATTTTTTTGGTCAAGAATGGTTCCTTGGGCTTGGCCAAGGCCACCAAAGTTGATTTTGTAATTTTTTGACTTTTTATAAAAAAAATTTGTGATTTTTCAAAAATAAAACTGAAAAAGACTAGGTCAAAAATCAGGTGTCAACTGCTGCCCCTCTTTGAGAGGAATCTCGTGAGAGGTTTCACTCAAAGACAGGTGACACCTGAGTCTAGACCGACTCTGCTGGGGAAAAGAAAAATGAATCTTGACACTCAATCTTTCTTGTCCCGCTGGTGAACTCTCTGTTTGTTCTGCTTTAGCTAATGTGAGAGAAAGACGGGATAGAGATGCTCACCTGTTGCTTACCTGTTGATCACCTGCCTGATGCTCGTGTGGCATACGCAGTGTATAGCGAGTTCAAGTGAATACCTAGGGACTCGTCTTTTGAGTATCCTATGGCGGTTAAACTCTAGCCTGTTTGGTAGGCCGTACCAGAATGAGATTCCTATACTTGACATGAACCTGTGAATGACGCACCCAGTCTCTTAGGGATTGTCGGAAGTTTTGATTCGTATGGTGGATCAGACCATGAATATGACTCCTCTCTGCTAGGAACCTATGGATGACGCACCCAGTCTCTTAGGGATTGTCGAACATTTTGATCCTTCAGGGGGATCAGGCCGAGAATAGGACTCCTCTCTGCTAGGAACCTATGGATGACGCACCCAGTCTATTAGGGATTGTCGAACATTTTGATCTTTCAGGGGGATCAGGCCTAGAATAGGACTCCTCTCTGCTAGGAACCTATGGATGACGCACCCAGTCTCTTAGGGATTGTCGAACATTTTGATCTTATATTCTAAGGAATTAACTAGGATTCATACAAGTGAGGTGCGCCTAACCTTTAGGCTTCACCACATGGGCTATTCTGGGTTTAGGGGTTACCTAGAACCTAATAGAAAGCTGATTCTGAAAATTGTCCTTTCGACACGCGATGCGTTATTCTGGGATTTGGGGATTCCAAGTATCCTACAGAAAACTTAAACCTGCAAAAACTTTGATAAGATTCTTCTGGGATCTAGGGGCTACCTAAGATCTCGCAGAAAGACTATCTTGAATATTGTCATTTCGACATCGAATGTGACATTCTGGGAACTCCAGGTATCCTGCAGAAAGTTCCAACCTGTAACACTGGGATCTCACGGAGAGATGATTTCTAAAGATTGTCTTCTTGACATGGGAGGTGACATTCTGGGATCTGGGTACTCCAGGCATCCTGCAGAAAGATCAAACCTGTAATACTGGAATCTCACATAGGGAGATAATTTCAAACATTGTCCTTTTGACATTGGAGGCGACATTCTGGGATCTGGGGACTCCAGGTATCCTGCAGAAAGCTCAAACCTGTAACACTGGAATCTCACGGAAAGATGATTTCTAAAGATTGTCTTCTTGACATGGGAGGTAACCTTTTGGGATCTGGGTACTCCAGGTATTCTGCAGAAAGCTCAAACCTATAAATTTGAAATCTCACAGAGGGATGATTTCGGAGATTGTCCTTTTGACATCGGAGGTGACATTCTGGGATCTGGAGACTCCAGGCATCCTGCAGAAAGCTCAAACCTACAAAATTGTTCATAAGAATGTGTTTTCCTGAGATATGGAATTACCAGGGATCTTGTAGGAAAATAAACTTGAAAGCTCTTCTTCATAGAGTAAGGCATCCTTCTAGAATCTGGGGTTACCATGATTCCTATAGAAGTTTAACCAAGAACAATAGCATTCTAGGATCTGGGGATACCAGGGATCCTATAGAAGCTTGAACATGTAAACTCTTTCTTACCAAGAGAGGTTGTGTTCTTTTGGGATCTGGGTTACCTGAAATCCTGCAGAAGTTTAGACATATGAATCGTTTCTCACCAAGAGTGATGCAAGCCATTTTTAGGAGCCGAAGTTATCAAGTATCTTGCAGAAACTCCAATCTGAAAATTTTCTTACCAGGGGCACATCAATGGTCTTTAAGTGATATCTATTGTCAAACTGACGGTACTTTATGACTTATATCATAATCATTTTCAATGAATGCATTGCGATGATGGAGAGTATCCAAAACACCTTGCAAAATATGGAAGTGACCAAAAATTCCTTGTGAGGAAAGTTTGAATCAAACAACCTGAAATTACCCAAAAGAGTTAGGTTAAAACGTCCATTGAAGTATTCCTCATCAAAAAGGATTTCTCACCGTTTTTGAGATAATGGTCTTTTATCAAGAATGCACTCGAGTTTCCTATCAAACCTGCGCCTAGGGTTCAGGATCATTCGCAGTGAATACACCTCGATCGATCAGGAGGACTTCCAAGGGACCGTAATGTTGGGCTTGGTCAACGGTTTTCAAAGGGGGACTTGCGTGCAAGTCAAGGCTTTCGCAGGTGTCGCGACCCGTCCGGAAGCGGACGCGGCTAATGGATTACCGATCGCGGGCCTTGGATCGGCGCGGGCCCTCCCAGGCCCATACCAAATCGCGGCGGGAGTATTTTTCAGAAGGATTCGACGATAAGAGTCTATCGCTTTCGACCTTCTGTGTGGTCGTGGTGGCATGTGCAACTTGTGCATGCATTTGGAGTCGCCACCGGTCTTTATTGGAGGGTAGACCGGAAACCTTACTGACCGATTGGGAGAGATCGATCAGTTCTGCGGAACCAGAGATTTTGGGTTCGGGGACTTGATTACGCTGGTGTCATTACCAACGCCCTTTCGGTACCTAACGCGAGTGATTTTCCTGACTAAGAGTTCATGCAAATTTGGAAGACTGTTCCTAGCAACCACAATCAATTTAAATGAAAGCGCAATCAAATACATAAATAAATCACACTAATGCACATCAACTCAAATCAACGGTTTCCTAGTACAGCCATAAGGGCTTAGATGAGGAATGATTTGGGAGGCAGGGATGAAATGGGAAGATTTGGGGGACGATTAGCCCGAAGGGCAAAATCATCATTTTTGGAAGGGACCGGGTTCAAAACACCCGGGATGAGCCTTGGCCAGTTGATTGTGGCCATTTCCTATTTTTTAGGATTTTTCTAGAATTTTTAGAATTTTTTTGGAAGACGGTTCGCCGGAAGGGCAAAACCGTCATTTCTGGAAAGACCGGGGGTCGAAAGACCCGAAACAAGCCATGGCCAACTGAAATTGGCCATTTCCTATTTTCTGGAATTTTTTATAATTTTTCTGAATTTTTTCGAATTTTTTTATGATTTTTCATTTTTTAATTATTTTTGAATTTTTTATTATTTAAAATTATTATTTTTTTATTAAAAATAATATATATATATATATATATATAAATTATTCGGACCGGGTCGGATGACCCGGCCCACGCCCAGATCCGCGACCCAAACCCGGCCCGCCTCCCCCATGAATGAAACGACGCCGTTCCACAAATTTCGGACGGACGCCTTGGATTGATACACGTGGCGCTCCCGGGACCGTCAGATTCTTTTATTGTTATTTTTTATTTTATATTTTTTTTATTAATACTGCGCACTGACGTGGCCGCCACGTGGCTGCCACGTCAGCGCCACATTGGCGTTGACCGGTCAACAAGCGTTGACCGGTCAACGTCTCGTCGGGGAAGACGACCGGCGCCGGCGCTATCTCGCCGGCGCCTCGTCGGAAGGCGATAACTCGGCCTACAGGACTCCAAATCGCACAAGATCAACGGCATTAAACTCGTACAGACCTCATCTACAACATACCCGAAGCTCGACATAGCAGAATTACATTTGGCCCACCTGCAACTCCGGCCGAACCTATTTTCCGGCGAGAGATCGCCATAGCCATTCTACACGTAACATGGTGGATCTGAGCTATCAGGGAGCATCTAAGGGGTCGCAGAGGACTTACCTGGCCATCACGGAGCTTCGGTAGGGCGTGGATCGAGCCGTGGAGCTCGCGGCTGGTCGGTGGTCGTCGGAGGCCGCCTCGAATATTTATCCAACGAAATCACATGCGGTCAAAGGCAAAAAGGGTCAGCAAGGTGTATGGATCAGATCGCAAGTTATACCACATGAAATGACCCACTCTAGTTCAACTTGCCATGTGAGGCCGAGGAAGAGCTTGATGGAGCAACCCACGATTTTCTGAGGTCTGCGGCCGATTGAATGGGCTTGACAGCTTCCTCGGAGCTCAGGGAAGTCGAAGATGACTATCGCCAACTTCGGTTTTCGTCGAGGATGATTCGGACGAGCGTTTGGGAGCTTCGGACGAGCACGGCGTTGTTGAGCTTGAACGGTAGTTCGGGCAGTCGCGACGGCTATGGGTCGGCGACGGCGACCGGAGGTGATGCTCGGTGGCTGAAGAGGCAGTGGCCGCACAAATATGGGCGATGAGGGAATATGGAGAAGCCCTCTGGTGGTGTCGTCGCTCGGCCATGAAGCAGAAAACGCGAGGAAGAGCGTGGGGAGGAGAAGAGGAGAGAGAGAGAGGGAGTGTCCCAAAAACAAAACAAAAAAAATAACGATAATCATAATAATAATAATAATAATAATAATAATAATAAAATAAAAAGTAAAAATAAAAAATAAAAAGACACAATCTTTTAAAAGCAAAGGAGGACTTTGACTAATAATTATGTCTCTACTTTTCATTTTTCACATATTTTTCTATTTTTCAAAAGTAATAATAAACAACAAAAATAAATAAATAAATAAAAATAAAAATTAATTAATTTTTTTTGTCGAAATGGTTCATTTAGCTTGGCCAAGCTCACCAAAGTCGATTTTGTAATTTTTTTTTAGCTTTTTATGAGTTTTCTATGAGTTTTTATTATTATTATTATTTTTAATTAATAATAAAATAATAAAATGAAAATAAAATAAATAAAATGTTCAAACTTTAGGTGTCAACAGCTGCCCCTCTTTGAGAGGAATCTCGTCAGAGGGATCTCCGCAGAGGTTTCTTTCAAAGACAAGGTGACACCTGAGTCCTGACCGATTCGACTCGTGAAACTCACGGAAAAGGAGTCATGGCATCCAGTTTTTTTTGTGCTCATTGATGTATGCTCTTTCTTGAATGGGGAAACATTCATTTGACATGAGAGAGTGAAATAGTAGAGAGACATACCTGCCACTTACCTGCTCGATGTTTGTGCAATTTTCGCAGTGTCTGATGGATTCAAGAGAATACCTAGGGACTCGTTACTAGAGTGTCCTAGGGAGGTTAAGCTCCGACCTGTATGGTAGGTCATACCATTATGGGATCCCTAACCGATAGGAATCTAAAGAAGGCTGTTGACACCTAAATTTTGATTTATTTTATTTTATTTTATTTTATTTTATTTATTTTTATTTTGAAAATTCATAGAAAATCCATAAAAAGTTGAAAAATTTGAAAAATCAATTTTGGTGACCTTAGCCAAGCTAAATGAACCATTTTGACCAAAAAAATAATTTTCATAATTTTCATTTTTTATATATATATTTTCGAAAAATATAAAAAAAAAAGAAAAAAAGAAAAAGAAAATCAAGAAAAATAATATTTGAGGTCACAAAGATATATAAAAATAGTCGGTATTTTTATTTTTATTTTATCTATTTTCTAACCTCATAAATAGTAAAATTCAGGTTTGATTTTAGGTGTTTTCTGATCACCATAAAATTGAATCTGGCAAAAATATTAGTAATGATTAAAAGGAAAAGGAGTGAAAACATCATCATTCAAAAGGAAAAGGAAACTAATCATTTTGTCTTTTCTTTTGATTATTTTATTATTATTCTTACTTTTTAATATTTTATTTTATTATTATTTTATTATTATTTTATTTTTTATTATTATTCACTCACCTTTTCCCTCATCCGTCGCTGGCTTCTTCTCCCCCCCGCGACTTCATCTTCTTCTCCTCCTTCCTCTTCTTCCTCTCCCGTAGCTTCTTCTTCTTCTTTTCTTCTTCTTCTTCTTAAAAATAAAATGGAATCCTCACCTTCGTGTACTATTTTCCTTCGCCTTCGACCCTTCCGCCGTCGTCGCTAGCCGTCGAACCTCAAAGCCGCCGTGAATAACCCAAGACCCGCGGCCTCCACCCGTTTCGGAGTTTGGTTCGGGATTGTTTCGGATCGGGCCAAATCCGTCATCGCCAAAGCGCGCTATCGCCTCCGGCGACAGCCCCGGAGTCCTACCTCCTCCCTCGGAGCTTATGGAGCCTACGCGCCGCTGGTGGAGTCTAGAAACAGCCTCGGGTCACCACCCCGTCGTCGGAGCGTATCCGGACGTGTCGGAACGTGTCCGGACGTGTCGGAGCGTGTCCGGACGTGTCGGGCGTGTCGGAGCCGTGTCGGGCGTGTCGGAGCCGTGTCGGGCGTGTCGGAACGTGTCCGGACGTGTCGGAGCGTGTCCGGACGTGTCGGGCGTGTCGGAGCCGTGTCGGGCGTGTCGGAACGTGTCCGGACGTGTCGGAGCGTGTCCGGACGTGTCGGGCGTGTCGGGCGTGTCGGAGCCGTGTCGGAACAGTGTCGGAACAGTGTCGGAACAGTGCATGAACAGTGTCCAATTTTTAAATTTTTAAATTTTTTTTATTTTATTTTTTAGTCTTAATTTGTGAAATTGACTATCGACATTCTAATGGCGATCGACAGGTAACGGGCATGGGGATGGTCGCAGGCTGGGGCTGGGCGATTGAAAGCTGGTGTCCAATCCGGTATGTTTTACGTACCCGATCCGTATATCAGGATTATTTTTCTAAAATATTGCATTTATAGACTTGATTTGTATGTATTTGTTTCAGTCTAGTGGTTAGCTTATTTATCTGGTTGAGTGTTATCTATTGTCAAAGACATGCTTTTTGTTAAAATATTTTCTGAAAATATAAAAAAAATATTAATGAATCAAAAATGCCAAAAAAATGGAAAAATTAAAGAAAAACAAAAAAATTGAGAAAAATTGCAGAAAAATTCTAAAAATTGTCCAAGGCTGAAAATGACAAAAAATTGATTTGTTTTCATTTTTGGGATTTTCTCCCATTTAATCCAAAATGGCGATTTCACCCCTCAAAGGGTAAATCGTCTTTGATATTCTAATGAATTGTGGAAATTGCTTAGAATTTGGTGATGGGCCAGATGGGTGGTTAAACCTTATGTCTAAGATTTCCACATTTCATTTCCATTTTAGAAAATGACGATTTTACCCTTCGAATGGTAAATCGGTTTCTAAAATTCCCGAAAATCACGAAAATTGCCAAAAAAATAGGAAATGGGTCAATTGAGTGACCAAACCTGTTTTGACTCCGGATTCATTCCGAAATGATGATTTTGTCCTTTTTGGGCAAATTGTCCCCTTTGTCTCAAAATTACGATTTTGCCCCCCTGATGGGCAAAATCATGTCTAAATCATTCCTAAGCCTGATTGATGCTTCTCTAGGCCAATATGGCCTTATTAGGAATGCCATGTGATTTATTTGTACATTTGAATTCATTGATTTGTGCACTTTATTATTGATTGTGATTGCCAGGATAGTCATTCCTATCTGCATGAACTCCTAGATTTAGGACTCGTACCCCACTCATCTGTATGAAATCTTAAGTCAGAAAACTCAGTCAACTTAGGTACCGAAAGGGCGTCAACTCTGATAGTTGACGTAACTAAGTCCCCGAACCCATTTCCCTGGTTATCGCAGAATTGAATAGAAACTCCCGACTATTCAATAGGGTGGTCCAATCATACCCTCCAAAAAATGATTGGTGGCGACTCCATGACATGCACACTTAGCACATATCACTAGACCACACTGAAGGTCGACTACGCATACCTCCGTTGCGATTTGGGTAACGGGCCTTGGGAGAGGCCCGCGTCCGACCAGACTGGACGGCCCATTAGCCCTCGAGAGCCCATGGCGAAATTCGAGAGGGTCGCGACAGACTGGCGACTCCGCTGGGGACTTTAGAGAACTTGAGCCGATTAAAAAGGTGATTGATTTTTCTAACATGTTTTATGCAGATGCTCTTCAAGGTGAGGTACGTACTTTAACCCTTGAGGTGTTAAATGTTTTTGCAGATTGGAGAAATAAGGGGTGGAGTACTTGTTAACTCTGTTTTATGCAGGTTGGGCGTAGGAATGAATGATTGTGTGTATGTTTTATATTGAAGCGGTGATTGTTAAATAAGATGCATGTTTATCGCTTTAGCACGACACCGAAAATACACACAACCGCGCCTAAAACCCCGGGCGCCGCCTATAGGAAAACAATAGAAGGGATTGAAAATGGAATCTCCGTGAGGAAAAACACGGGGTAATCCACTTTTCAATTCCGCTCACTTCGAACTATGGATCGAGTCCCAATGCAACGATAGCTGTGCAATGGAATCGGCTCTTTCTAGAACTCGAGGTGGGAACCTTGACCTTAGGTGCCAAATCCTTTGATTTTTAGAAGTTTTATCCTCCCTTGTCTCATGTGCATGTCTTTAGATGGTTGGTATATCTAAAACCACTTAAAAAAATCGGTGATCCTGGAGTCACATCTCGAAGATTGGAACTGGGGCATCTCCAAGTGTTCGTGCCACATTCCTTTGATTGATTTGACATTCTTAGTCCTCTTGTATAAAATTAATTTTGCCGAGATCCTCTATATCTCGTCCCGTAGATTGATTGTATTAGGGATCTATTTGTATTGTATACATCTTGATAAGGCTCATTTCTATCGAAAATGGGGGCAAATTCCCCAAACCCGTGGAGCATAGTGGAATTCGTCCATTCAGTGCAAAACACATTTGGCCGCAGAGCCACTCGTTTGGTGAAAGGACGTATCGTTCATAATTGATTTTTAATCAGATCTGGGGATAAGTTTTTCTCCATTCTTTTTATCTCAGGACGTCTCTCCTCTGACAAAGTCAATAGACGCAATAACAGAGTCGTCCGCATCAGAATCAAACCCCAAGATACGAATTTGGGTGAACGGTAACCTTGTATCGCTCCAATTTGGTCTTCCAAGACCACATGCCTAACGTGAGTTTTTACTCATTTTACAGGAAGTTGTTGGCGCTGAAAGCCTCAAATGAAAATAGCGCGCTAACAGGGAGGCGAATAGAATCATTGGCCTTAGAAGTCAGGATTCCAGGAGATGGTCTTTGATTATAAAACCTAGTGGATGGTAAAAAGTATCGCTCCTACGTCACATACTTTGACATGCATTTTGATAAAATCTTCTTTTTTTCCTTGAATAAAAGGAACCTTGAAGAATGGCGCTGGAGTCGCCCAAAAACACAAATGGATCTTCTCTGGGGCAAATTCTTGAGAAGGATTCGTCGCCCAACCAAATGGGAGATCAAGGACACAAGATAGAGGGCCAAATTATGCAAGCCGCGCGTTTGTGTTCAAACGGAAACACAAAACAAGAACAAGGCGGTATTGTTCCAATTTGTCTTGAATTTTGGAACGCAAACTGACACCTAATTCCCTTCTTTGACAGGGGCTCGCCATCAATGCGAAACAGGTTTTCACATCCCGTGTATTACCCAATGGAACACATGACCAAGGGTAAGATGTATCGTTCTAATTTATTGAAAAATTCATGAACGTACAATAACATGCTTCTTCCGCATTTTCAGGGATCTCCAGCCGCGGTGGGTAGGTAAGTATCCCTTTTCCCCAAGTCGTTGAAGATAAAAAAAAAGTGTTAGGACTCTTTCAATCATTATGTCTGAAAAGAGGCATCGAATTTTTAAACTCATAGACATCCACAGTTGAAGTTGGGAGGTTGTCTGAACATGAATGAAACATGCATGTGCATCATAAAGCCCCATTGGGAGGAAATTTTTCGGAGAAAACAAAAAGAATTTTTCCAATAAAAATTGTTCAAACCGTTTAAGGGTGTTTTCTCAGACGAGAGGCGAATCCTAATCCGAACATGTCCAATACACACTTGAGAGATGAGTGAATTGAGCAGATAACAAAATCTGGGTCTACGGGGGTAAGGACAATTTGCAGCAATTACATGGGTTAGGACGACGGAGGCATTCGTTTCATATCCCCCAAACACTACAGGTGACCGTTGATAACCCATTTGAACGGCGGTTCTCATTCTTAACCCTGTCAAGAACCACCCCACACCGGGGCAAAAAGGAAGTAAGTCCAGCAGCGTCAGGAGAAAATGGTTAGAAATTTTCTTGCTCGGACTAATTAATCTTTGTGTGTTGTTTATATGGTAATCCAAGTGCCATAGGATGACGAGAAGCATTCATTCTTTATCCCATACACTGTATCATTTGCACAGCCAAGTTGAGCCTGCAAATTCATTTAATGAACCCATTGGTGATCATTCCAAGACGGATGTCGCACCACTTCAAAAATGGAAGAGTTCAAGACTTAGGGATTACGAAGAGAATTCCCGGACTGATATTTAAAGCATGTTTAGACTATATGTCTAACATGATCCCATGAAGATGAGAAAAATGGGGATTTCAAAAATGAAAATGAGAAAAATCCCCGGCATCAAGAAAAAGCAAAGTGCCTAGTAAAAGCAAGGCCGATGCTCGTGCTAGTTGTTTAATTGGTCCGCAATGAAGCTGGATGGGAAAAAGGGGAAATCCCTGAAGGAGCCAAATCCAAAAGGACTGCTCCCCAAATGCTATCAAGCGCAGAACAAAGACATAGAAAGAGTCAGTCTCTGAATGCAACAAGAGACGCTCTTTAAAGAGCTGGTGCACATCGTGAGATAGGTTGCGCGCCTCAAAGGCTAAAGATGCAGAAAAGAAAGGACAGGTGGCAAATCAGCAATGATCACCAATGTCAAACCCGTCACGAATTCTGGGCCAAAAATAAGCCTGTTTCGGTCCCCAATCCTACCAATGTTACAACCCCGAAACAGTCTTCTCTGACTAAGACACTTGGGTTAACATATAGCTTAGCTCGAAGAAGTACGAGCAAGATTATTTCTTTCTCATTTTGCAGGGTTCTTGACTTGTAAACCCGGAGCAGATGGTGAAAATTTTCGTTCAATGGCCTTGACTCAAAAGTGAGTCCCCCTTGAAGATCAAGAATCAAGCCCAACATTACGGTCCCGTGGAAGACCTCCCGACCGATCAAAATGTATGCGCTGCGAATGAGCCTAAAACCTAGGCACAGGTTAGTAGGGAATTGAGTGCATCCCCTACAAAAAAAAAAAAAAAAAAAACCACTATCGCAAAACAGGTGAGAAGACCTCATTGTCGAGAAATATTCCAATTGATGTTTTGAACAAACTCTTTTTGGAATTTTCAAACTGTTGATCCAGATTTTCCGTCCAAGGGATTTGTGATCACATTTGCATATTGCAAGAATGCTTTGGATAACCTCCAGCATCAAAATGCACATTTCGTGATTAAAACTTAAAACATACGGTTTTGTCAAATGGCCAGCCGTGGCCTTCCCAAAGATTACTAACGTTTTCTTGGTGAAGAAAAATCTTCCAGGCTCGAACTTCTGCAGGATTCTTGGAAACCCCAAATCCCAGAAAAACATTTGCTCCGTGGAGTGGAGCACGCAGGTTTGAACTTTCTACAGGATACCTGGAGAACACAGCTTCCAGAATGTCGTCTCAACAGACTCAACTGAAGTTTTGTCAAAATAAAATCTTTTACTGCTTCAAAACTGAATTCCCGACAAATTTCGGGATCTTTCAAAAGAATGGGTGAGGATGTGATCCCATTTTAAAATTTATGCGGTCTCATCGGATGTGGAGAACCCTCGTCATGAGACCCCTTTTCAAAAATCAAGCAGTCCTAGCTTGACGTGGAGAACCCTCGTCCTAGGATCCCTTTTTCAAAAATATCAAACAGTCCTGGCATGACGTGGAGAACCCTCGTCCTAGGACCTCTTTTCAAATATCAAACAGTCTCATCGGATGTGGAGAACCCTCGTCATGAGACCCCTTTTCAAAAAAATCAAGCAGTCCTAGCTTGACGTGGAGAACCCTCGTCCTAGGATCCCTTTTTCAAAAATATCAAACAGTCCTGGCATGACGTGGAGAACCCTCGTCCTAGGACCTCTTTTCAAATATCAAACAGTCTCATCGGACGTGGAGAACCCTCGTCATGAGACCCCTTTTCAAACCAAAACAAAGGTAGATACTGCCTGAAGGGTCAAATGAAGGTAGATACCGCCTGAAGGGTCAAATCAAAGGTAGATACCGCCTGAAGAGTCAACACAAGGTAGAAACCGCCTGAAGGGTCAAATGAAGGTAGATACCGCCTGAAGGGTCAACTTAAGGTAGAAACCGCCTGAAGGGTCAACTTAAGGTAGAAACCGCCTGAAGGGTCAACTCGAGGTAGATATCGCCTGAAGGGTCAACTCAAGGTAGAAACCGCCTGAAGGGTCAACCAATGGTAGAAACCGCCTGAAGGGTTAATCAAAGGTAGAAACCGCCTGAAGGGTCAATCCAATAGTGAAAATCACTTAAATGGTCAACTCAATGGTCCAATCCACCATACGGATCAAAATCATTGGCAAATCTCAAATGGGACGCGTCTTCCTTAGATTCCTATCAGTTAGGAATCCCATTATGGTTTGACCTACCATACGGGTCAGAGCTTAACCTCTCTAGGATACTCTAGTAACGAGTTCCTAGAAATTCTCTTGAATCCATCAAACACCGCGAAAATCGCACAAACATCGAACAGGTAAGTGGCAGGTATGTCTCTCTATTATCTCACTCTCTCATGTCAAAATGTTTCCCCCTTCAAGAAAGAGCATACATGGACAAGCATGAAAATTGGATGTCATGACTCCTTTTCCTTTAGTTTCCCGAGTCGAGTCGATCAGGACTCAGGTGTCACCTTATCTTTGAGAGAAACCTCTAACGAGATTCCTCTCAAAGAGGGGCAGCTGTTGACACCTAAATTTTGATCAACTTTTTATTTTATTTTATTTTATTTTATTTTATTTTATTTTATTTATTTTTATTTTGAAAATTCATAGAAAATCCATAAAAAGTTGAAAAATTTGAAAAATCAATTTTGGTGACCTTAGCCAAGCTAAATGAACCATTTTGACCAAAAAAATAATTTTCATAATTTTCATTTTTTTATATATATATTTTCGAAAAATATAAAAAAAAAAAGAAAAAAAGAAAAAGAAAATCAAGAAAAATAATATTTGAGGTCACAAAGATATATAAAAATAGTCGGTATTTTTATTTTTATTTTATCTATTTTCTAACCTCATAAATAGTAAAATTCAGGTTTGATTTTAGGTGTTTTCTGATCACCATAAAATTGAATCTGGCAAAAATATTAGTAATGATTAAAAGGAAAAGGAGTGAAAACATCATCATTCAAAAGGAAAAGGAAACTAATCATTTTGTCTTTTCTTTTGATTATTTTATTATTATTCTTACTTTTTAATATTTTATTTTATTATTATTTTATTATTATTTTATTTTTTATTATTATTCACTCACCTTTTCCCTCATCCGTCGCTGGCTTCTTCTCCCCCCCGCGACTTCATCTTCTTCTCCTCCTTCCTCTTCTTCCTCTCCCGTAGCTTCTTCTTCTTCTTTTCTTCTTCTTCTTCTTAAAAATAAAATGGAATCCTCACCTTCGTGTACTATTTTCCTTCGCCTTCGACCCTTCCGCCGTCGTCGCTAGCCGTCGAACCTCAAAGCCGCCGTGAATAACCCAAGACCCGCGGCCTCCACCCGTTTCGGAGTTTGGTTCGGGATTGTTTCGGATCGGGCCAAATCCGTCATCGCCAAAGCGCGCTATCGCCTCCGGCGACAGCCCCGGAGTCCTACCTCCTCCCTCGGAGCTTATGGAGCCTACGCGCCGCTGGTGGAGTCTAGAAACAGCCTCGGGTCACCACCCCGTCGTCGGAGCGTATCCGGACGTGTCGGAACGTGTCCGGACGTGTCGGAGCGTGTCCGGACGTGTCGGGCGTGTCGGAGCCGTGTCGGGCGTGTCGGAACGTGTCCGGACGTGTCGGAGCGTGTCCGGACGTGTCGGGCGTGTCGGGCGTGTCGGAGCCGTGTCGGAACAGTGTCGGAACAGTGTCGGAACAGTGCATGAACAGTGTCCAATTTTTAAATTTTTAATTTTTTTTTATTTTATTTTTTAGTCTTAATTTGTGAAATTGACTATCGACATTCTAATGGCGATCGACAGGTAACGGGCATGGGGATGGTCGCAGGCTGGGGCTGGGCGATTGAAAGCTGGTGTCCAATCCGGTATGTTTTACGTACCCGATCCGTATATCAGGATTATTTTTCTAAAATATTGCATTTATAGACTTGATTTGTATGTATTTGTTTCAGTCTAGTGGTTAGCTTATTTATCTGGTTGAGTGTTATCTATTGTCAAAGACATGCTTTTTGTTAAAATATTTTCTGAAAATATAAAAAAATATTAATGAATCAAAAATGCCAAAAAAATGGAAAAATTAAAGAAAAACAAAAAAATTGAGAAAAATTGCAGAAAAATTCTAAAAATTGTCCAAGGCTGAAAATGGCAAAAAATTGATTTGTTTTCATTTTTGGGATTTTCTCCCATTTAATCCAAAATGGCGATTTCACCCCTCAAAGGGTAAATCGTCTTTGATATTCTAATGAATTGTGGAAATTGCTTAGAATTTGGTGATGGGCCAGATGGGTGGTTAAACCTTATGTCTAAGATTTCCACATTTCATTTCCATTTTAGAAAATGACGATTTTACCCTTCGAATGGTAAATCGGTTTCTAAAATTCCCGAAAATCACGAAAATTGCCAAAAAAATAGGAAATGGGTCAATTGAGTGACCAAACCTGTTTTGACTCCGGATTCATTCCGAAATGATGATTTTGTCCTTTTTGGGCAAATTGTCCCCTTTGTCTCAAAATTACGATTTTGCCCCCTTGATGGGCAAAAT
The DNA here is from genome assembly GCA_021437785.1 of Rhodomyrtus psidioides. NCBI lineage: Eukaryota > Viridiplantae > Streptophyta > Magnoliopsida > Myrtales > Myrtaceae > Rhodomyrtus > Rhodomyrtus psidioides. The sequence continues at coordinate 20,590 of JAILYB010000330.1, forward strand.
CATGTCTAAATCATTCCTAAGCCTGATTGATGCTTCTCTAGGCCAATATGGCCTTATTAGGAATGCCATGTGATTTATTTGTACATTTGAATTCATTGATTTGTGCACTTTATTATTGATTGTGATTGCCAGGATAGTCATTCCTATCTGCATGAACTCCTAGATTTAGGACTCGTACCCCACTCATCTGTATGAAATCTTAAGTCAGAAAACTCAGTCAACTTAGGTACCGAAAGGGCGTCAACTCTGATAGTTGACGTAACTAAGTCCCCGAACCCATTTCCCTGGTTATCGCAGAATTGAATAGAAACTCCCGACTATTCAATAGGGTGGTCCAATCATACCCTCCAAAAAATGATTGGTGGCGACTCCATGACATGCACACTTAGCACATATCACTAGACCACACTAAAGGTCGACTACGCATACCTCCGTTGCGATTTGGGTAACGGGCCTTGGGAGAGGCCCGCGTCCGACCAGACTGGACGGCCCATTAGCCCTCGAGAGCCCATGGCGAAATTCGAGAGGGTCGCGACAAAGGCGCATTCTTTCTTTGAGAATTCGCCAAGGATTTTGATCCGTATGGTGGATCGGACCAGAAGTGGTTCACCTACTGTAAGGTTTACCTAGGGAAACGACTCTTTCCGTGTTTGGAATTTGTCAGGGTTTTGATCCGTATGGTGGATCGGACCATTAGGCTGATCCTTCCGGCGGTTTCTACCTTTGGTTGACCCTTTAGGCGGTTTCTACCTTTAAGTTGATCCTTCAGGCGGTTTCTACCTTTGTTTGACCCTTCAGGCGGTTTCTACCTTTGTTTGACCCTTCAGGCGGTATCTACCTTGATTTTGACCCTTCAGGCGGTATCTACCTTGATTTGACCCTTCAGGCGGTATCTACCTTTGAGTTGACCCTTCAGGCGGTATCTACCTTTGTTTGACCCTTCAGGCGGTATCTACCTTTGTTTTGCTTTGAAAAGGGGTCTCATGACGAGGGTTCTCCACGTCCGATGAGACTGCTTGATTTTGAAAAAGGGTCCTGGGACGCGGGTTCTCCAGGTATCCTGCAGAAGTTTGAGCCTGAAAGATTTTTCTTCACCAAGAAAACGTTAGTAATCTTTGGGAAGACCACGGCTGTCCATTTGACAAAAACCGTATGACTTAAGTTTTAATCGTGAAATGTGCATTTTGATGCTGGAGGTTATCCAAAACATTCTTGCAACATGCAAATGTGATCACAAATCCCTTGCACGGAAGATCTGGATCCAACAATTTGAAAATTCCAAAAAGAGTTTGTTCAAAACATCAATTGGAATACTTCTCGACAAGGAGGTCTCCTCACTTGTTTTGAGATAATGGTTTTTATAGGGGATGCACTCAATTCCCTACTAACCTGTGCCTAGGTTTTAGGCTCATTCGCAGCGCATACATTTTGACCGGTCGGGAGGTCTTCCACGGGACCGTAATGTTGGGCTTGGATATTGGTTTTCAAGGGGGACCCGCTTTGGAGTCGAGGTCATTGAATGAAAGTCTTCACCATCTGCTCCGGGTTTACAAGTCGAGAACCCTGCAAAATGAGAAAGAAATAGTCTTGCTCGTACTTCTTCGAGCTAAGCTATATGTTAACCCCGATGTCTTAGTCAGAGAAGACTGTTTCAGGGTTATGATGTTGGTAGGATTGGGGACCGAAAAAGGCTTGTTTTTTTTTTTGGCCCAGAATTTATGAGGGGATTGACATTGGTGATCAATGCAAACTTGTCACCTGTCTTTTCCATTCTTCATCTTCCATTTTTGAGGCGTGCAACCGCTTTTGAGGTGTGCACAAACTCTTTAGAGAGCGTCTCTTGTTGCGTTCAGAGAGCGACTCTCTCTATGTCTTTGTTCTGCGCCTGGCACCATTTGGGGAGCAGCCCTTTTGGATGTGGCTCCTTCAGGGATTTCTTCTTTTCCCATCCGGCTTCATTGTGGATCAATCAGATTGTTCACCCGAGCATCGGCCTCGCTTTTACCAGGCACTTTGCTTTTTCTTGATGCTGGGGATTTCTTTAATCCCTTGTCGCAAGTGGGATGCTTGTCAATTGTGCTAGATATATGACTTGGCTCTTAGCACGCTCGAGTATCAACTTAGTAGTTTCTTCGTAAACCCTAAGTCTTGAACTTCTCCGTTCCTGAAGTGATTTGCCTTTGTTTTGGAACTTGCAATGATCACCAATGGGTTTATGAAATGAATTCGCAGGCTCAACTTGGCTATGCAAAGGATATGGTGTGTGGGATAGAGAAATGAATGCTTCTCATCATCCTATGGCACTTGGATTACCATATAAACAACACACAAAGATTAATGTTAGTCCGAGCAAGAAAATTTCTAACCATTTTCTCCTGATGCTACTGGACTCACCTCCATTTTGCCCCGATGTGGGGTGGTTCTCGACAGGGCTGATAATGAAAACCGCCGTTCAAATGGGTTGTCAACGGTCACCTGTAGTGTTTATGATATGAAACGAACGCCTCTGTCGTCCCAATCCATGTAATCGCTGCGAATGGTCCGTACCTCCGTAGGTCCAGATTTTACTATTTGATTCGCTCCACCCATCTCTCAAGTGTATGTAGGATGTGTTTGGATTTGAGCTTGCCTCTCTTTTGAGGAAACATCCTTTTGAATGGTTTGAAAAATAATCATATTTGGAAAAATTCATTTTCTTTTCTCCAAAATTCATCCGTCGAGGGGATTTTGTGGTGTACCGTGCATGTTCTATTCATGCTTCAAGTAACCTCCCGATTTAAATTATGAATATCGATGCATTGGAAAATCTTTATGCCGGCTGAGAGTATCCTGACATTTTTTATCTCCAGCTAACTGGGAAAAGGGATACTTACCTGCCCGTCGCAGCTGCGGATCCCTGCAAATTGTAAAAGAAGCATATCATTGTATGTTCATGAATTTTCCAAAAATAGGAACAATACATTCTACCCTTAGTCATGTACTCTAACGAGTAGCACATGGGATGTAAAAACCTGTTCGTCTGCAAGGTGGCTCCCCTGTCAAGGATAAACAACAAGTGTCAACTCATATTCCCAAATTCAAGACAAATTGGGACGATACAACTTTACTCTTGATTTTCATCCCATTCTGATGTGGCGTGTTGATATGAACAACATCTATCAAATCCGCCTATCCATGCTTGGAGTGTTTGTAACATCAATGGTTCATCTCCCCCCAGCTGGGCAGCGTCTGTTCTGCTATTTGAACGCATGACTCCTTAAGTGATTTATCCATGTTTATCATCTGAGAAGGAAAAGAAAGAAGACATTATTTCGGTATCCGATTGGAGATCGTTTAGGAACGATACATCGTTTTACCAAATGGGTGGCTTCGCGGCCAGATGCATTTTGCATTGAAGGGATGTATTCCATTATGCTCTGCGAACGATGATCATTGCTTGGGGAGCTCGCCCCTGAGCTTAAAGATGCTCAGAAGGTAAGGCGGATCTTCGTACGACTAGTTTTAAGCGTAAATGAGAAATGCCCCCATGGGAGCCTTACAATGGGATTGCCAATACATTCATTCAGGCTATTCAACCTCTTTTCTCCGAACATTTTTTACAAATCGCGCCTTGAATCAAACACCTGATCGTCGGCTCTGTATCACTATTGCAAGAGTCCGCCAGCTTCAGGCTGATCGAGCCAGAAATTGAGTTCCTCTCCAAGGAAATCGCTCGAATCTCCGAGCCATTGATGCTCAAGTCGAGTGTTATCGACCGCTGGCGATAGATCACTCTCGCCTTGGATGATTTGATTCCTCGAGCTGGAACCTCCCTTGTTGACCGGCAAATATGTAGACATGTTCCATGTAAATGTTGGATTTGCCATGGGAAGAGCACTAGCAACAGGTTGGTACTCAAATTGGGGAGTTCCTATTTGCGGGAACTGCGGTATATACACTTGAGGGGTATTGAGACTGCTTGGTGGAGCGTTCTGATTTGGGTTAGAGGAGTCGGTGACATGGTTGCTGGTCTCGTCAACACCGAAACATGGTTGGGTGTTCCCGGCTCTACAATCATCGTGGTTGCAGTTATGACCAATATTTAAGTTCGAACCAGCTCCATCCGAGCTCAGTGTCACCCGTCCCTCTTTTAGCAACCTCCTGAAATATCCAAGGTGGCTCGCGACGTTAACTTTAGAGAGTCCAGGCACGTTCAGGATTTCGTGTATGCGCGTTGATCGTGCCGTGTCGATCCCCAACTGTCGAACTGTATCAACAAATTTCTGATGGAGTTCAGCAGTCCAAGAAAATCGCGCTTTCTTGTCAACAAGAACAGCTTGCCGACTAATCTCTATGAGATCTGATTGTGTTGGAAACTGCTCTTGTAAGCCTTCGACGGTATCTGACTGCACCGGAAGACATTGCGAAAGGCATTGTAACATATGAGCACTACCAATCTCTAGAAGTGGCTCTTCGGAGAATATTTCACTGATGAAAATATGGTTATTGCAATCAAGGCAAGTGGCACTGCTCAGCGCTTCCTCATACCTAGCGCTTTCTGTTCGAAGCTTTTCATTTTCTTCCTTCAGAATCGCTAGCTCTTGCTGTCTATGTAGATTCCCCAGCCGGGCTCGTTTGTTACGAAACCACTTATTGACCTTCCCAGGCTCCCACCCTAACTCTCGACCTAGCTCAGCCCTCTACTTCTCATCTGGATGGGGGCATTCCTCGAAGAAAAAATCAAGCTCCCGGTCTTGACTTGAAGTATGGTGAAGGGGATGTTTTCCTTTCTGATGCTGATCACTACTATGGGCATTGTTTTCATTACCACAACCTTGAGTTTCATCGTTGGAAGTGTCAATCTCCATGACCATCGTGCCGGATTCGGTCCCGTGATCTTCAAATTCTTCCAGCAGTTTAAGCTCGGAGACTTCTAAGTCGGGCGTTTCCAACAAATGACGGTATCCTTGGAACATTTTGGATCGAAGTATCACTGACTGATCATCGCAGAAGTCATCTGATCCTTCGAAATATTGATGCATGGGTTGGGTAGTATCGCCCGACTGGTTCTTCGAGCTGGAACCTCCATTTCTTCTCGAGAACATGAGATGGGAGTTGATCGATTGACCCCCATAAGCATCTCCTACTTGGGAATTAGGGAAACAAAAATGCTCAACGCATTCCCTTGTTAGATCCTTTGAAACCACATGCCCTAGTTCGGCAAGTCCTTGGGCACTAAGCGCAGAAAGCTCATTAGTAAGCGGAAAAACAGCGACGGATGGGTGCTGCGCCTGCTGCATCTGTGGCACACACTCTTGAAGAAAATTGGGATGACTCAGATGAATATTCTGATCAATTTCCCAATAAGTGTTGAATTTGTAACCGAGGTTAGCATGACGCTGTCTTAGCGCTCTTCTGTAACAACCGAGGTGATTTGAGACCATAGCCTTGGTAAGTTCTGGTGCATTCAGGGCCTCCATTACTTTCTTCGGGCGTGCATAGTCGAGCCCTATTCGCCGAACCACGTCTAAGAACCGGCGGTGAAGCTCAAGGGGCCACGCGAAAATCTTCTTCTCTTGGTTCAGAATAGCGTCGACAGCTTGACGGCTGATCTTTAACCCTTCTCGAGCAGGATCTGATCCTGCCATAAGTCGTTGTGGAGAAGACTCGTGGTGACTCTCATCATAGTGGCATATATTCCCTCCTCCAGAAGGCACTGGCACTATCTTTGTGGGATTGATTTGTTCATGCACATCACCAGTATTTTCGATCCTAGCAGAAGGCTTAACGGGAAACAATCTACTGAGAGTGGTAGGGCCACCGCAGTTAGGGCAGACAATAGTGCTAAGAACTTCTTCATACCTCACGTTCTTTGTTCGAAGCTTCTCGTTCTGTTCCTTTAGAAATGCGGTCTCCCGTCGTTTGTACTGCTTACTCAGCTTGGTTCGTTTATTTTGAAACCAATTCAAGATCCTCAAAGGGCTCGTCCCTAGTTTTTGACCCAACTTCTTCCTCTGTTCTGTGTCCGGGAAAGGGCATCCCTTGAAGATAGCTTCAAGTATCTGGACCTCATCCGGAGTGTAGAGCTGGCGACGCTTTCTTTTCTGGCGCAGATCATCGTCGCTGGCGTCTTGGTCGCTGAGGGCTTGAGTCTCCTGGATGGTCGAGTCGATTTCCATATCCTTCGTGACGAATTCATTTCCGAGGTCTTCGAATTCCTCTAGCCGTTCAAGTTCGGAAACATTCAGGTCAGTGTCGCGACCCGTCCGAAAATCAACGGACGCGACTAATGGATTACCGATCGCGGGCTTTGGATCGGCGCGGGCCCTCCCAGGCCCATACCAAATCGCGGTGGGAGTTTCTTTTGAGGGATTCGACGATAAGAGTCGATCGCTTTCGACCTTAGTGTGGTCGTGGTGGCATGTGCAACTTGTGCATGCATTTGGAGTCGCCACCGGTCTTTCTTGGAGGGTAGACCGGAAACCTTACTGATCGATTGGGAGAGGTCGATCAGTTCTGCGGAACCAGAGATTTTGGGTTCGGGGACTTGGTTACGTCGGTGTCATTACCAACGCCCTTTCGGTACCTAACGCGAGTGATTTTCCTGACTAAGAGTTCATGCAGGCGCAATTTTGGGTGAGGTAGGTATGAGTCAGGGTTTCATGCAGATTGGGAGACTGGTCCTATCAAATCACAGTCAATATAATGAAAACGCAAGTCAAGTGCATAAATAAATCATGTCAATGCACATCAATTTCAATCATTGGCCTCCTAGTATAGCCATAAGGGCTTAGAGAGGATGTAATTTAGGGCTAGGGGTAAAATGGGAAGATTTTGGGACAATTAGCCCGAAGGGCAAAATTGTCATTTTTGGAAGGTTTGGATACCTAATTACCCAAAATATTCCATGGCCAGTTGTTTGTGACCATTTCCCATTTTTGAGAATTTTTTGGAATTTCTTGATTTTTTTCTTCAATTTTTGGAAGACGATTCGCCCGAAGGGCGAAATCGTCATTTTTTAAGAAGGACCGGGTTCAAAACACCCGGGATGAGCCTTGGCCAGTTGTTTGTGGCCATTTCCTATTTTTTGGGATTTTCCTGGATTTTTTTAGAATTTCTTTGGAAGACGATTTGCCGAAAGGGCAAAACCGTCATTTCTGGAAAGATCGGAGGTCAAAAGACCCGAAACAGGTCATGGCCAGTTGAATGTGGCCATTTCCTATTTTCTGGAATTTTTTAGAATTTTTCTGAATTTTCCGAATTTTTTTGAATTTTTTTTTTATGATTTTCTATTTTTTATTGATTTTTTGATTATTTTTTTGATTATTTTTGGATTTTTTAATATTTAAAAATATTTTCCGGGCCGGGTCAAACCCGGCCCGCGCCTCTCGGGCGCCCGGCCCGACCCTAGGGGTCGACACCGGCCTAAAACGACACCGTTTTATATTTTTAAATATTTTTTTTTTATTTTTTAACAATTTTTTTGATTTTTTTTATCTATTTTATTTAATTATCCGAAATTCCCCGGATCCGGCGGCTCTCAATGCGCCACGTGGCCTCCTCCTGTGCGTCCGATCTTCCACTAGATCGGACGTTCCAGAGAGAAACACGTGGCTCGATTATAACCGTCGGATCAAAAATCAATTTATTTTCCTTTTTAAGAAAAACCTCAAATCGGACGATCAGAACCATTCCACGTGTCCAATCGTGGTGCGTCCGATCTTGGACGAGATCGGACGATCCACAGAAGGCCACTTGGCACGTTCTTGTCCATCGGATCGATTATTCAAAAATCATTTATTTAATTTTCCAAAAAAACGAGATCGCGACACGTGTCACGATCGGGGCCGTTGATTTTATTTTATTTGAAAATACTCGGACCGGACCCACCCAGCTGACGTGGCTGCCTACGTGGCACGCCACGTCGGCCGTTGACCGCTGACCGCCGGCGAAGTCGCCGGAGAAGACGATGAACAGTAAAAATTCCGGTGACTTCGCCGGAATTCTCGCCGGAAAATGCAAAACGGCTCCGGATCTTCGAATTTTTTTACCCAAATTGCATCATTCGAATCCTCAAACATTCAGCATCAAAATATAAGCATTTCAACGGCCGGGGACGCATCGGAAATCGGCAAAAAGAACCCCCACAGGTTCGGTTCCGGCGAGGGATTTTCCAAAAATTTTCAACGTTCAAAGCCTACCCCGACCGTTCAGAAAAACGTCTAAAAGAGGTTTAGAGACTTACCTCAGCTCGTTTAGAGCTGGAAATCCTCGGGTTCGCGCCGGCACGAGCTCACGGCCGAGACCAAGGCCGGTGGTGGTCGGGCCTCCTCGGCGAACACGGTTTGATGCAACAAAAGGGCACAGGGAGCTTAGAGTCGGTTTTAATGTATGCTTGAGGCTAGACACGCACAAATGGAGCTCGGGAATGCACCGACCGCGGATTAAAAGAAAAACGTGCAGGCAGACATTTCGTCGAGCACCCGATATGCATTATGGAAACAGGGGTAAAGACGGCGTACCGACCTGTCCGAGGATCGTCGGCGACGGTGGATGCTTCGGCGGTGATCAGTGAGGTATGATGAAGGTCCCCGAACTCTCCTCTCGCTGCCTTTCGCTCCAAAAAATCCCCCCGGCACTCTCGGCCCTGTTTCCCCTTTAAACCCGAGCCTCCCTCTCCGCCGTGGCCGACCGGCCCTTTTTTTGATGCCCTCGCGCTTGCAGCAATGAATATTCGTCTGGCAACCTGCTTCCCACGCTCGGCCGCCCGCTTTTTCTTTGAAAAATCGCCGCCCCATCTCGCCCCTGTCCTCCCCTGCCTCACTGTCGGCCACGGTCTGCAACAATGTTGCAGACCCGGTCGGACCGGGTCGGGTCGGGTCTGACCCGACCGGCCCGGTTCGGCCAATTCGCTCAAATTGAGCCCCGATTCGACCTATTTTCATGAAATTGATGGCATAATCGGACTCCTTGGCACATTTTCTATTCAATAAGGGTATTTTCACGGATCAATTGATTGAAATTTTATGAAAACCCCAAATTGTCCCTAGGATCCGAAAACGAATTTCCCCAAATCGAAGGTCCAAACGATCGAATTATTCAGAATTGAGCCCACCAATGGATTCAGCATGATGAAAACTATAGGGTAGAGGTGTTTAATTTTAATGGGTGTGCCCGTGTGAAATTTAATTTCACAAATTGTAAAACCGGGGACTAAATTGAATAAAATTTGTGCAATTAAGCCCTTTTGGTTAAAATTGATCAAATTGGAGGGCAAATTGACCCAATTGCATTTCAATACTCTAGAATACAATGTCATAGCTTATAAAAACCGAGAATTGAGAATTAAAAGACTCGAAAAGGATTTTTTAGGCCCGGTTCGGGATTAGGTTTGTGAATGAACCCCATGAACCAGGCCAAATTTCCTTAATAAAAAGTGAAAATATTAAAGAGAGAATTAAAATAAAATTTCTGAATATTTTTGTGTAATTTTCTGACCACGAATGGTATTTTTCCTGATTTTTGGGTTATTTTAATAATTAAATAAATTCCAAAAAATATTAAAAAATTCAAAAAATATTTTTTGTTCAAAATTGGTTCCTAAGGCTAGGCTAAGGCTTCCAAAGTTGATTTTGCAATTTTTTGACCTTTTTTGCTATTTTTAATTAATTTTAGAAGTAAAAACTAAAATAAAAGGTGGTCAAAAATCAGGTGTCAACAGTCAGGCGTTTCCAACAGATGATGGTACCCCTTGAACATTTTGGGTCGAAATGTCTTTTCCTGATCTTCGTTCGCTTGATCTTCTCCACCCTTTCTCAGATGTTCGCCCTCTCTGTAATTATCAGAGATTAGGCGTGTTCCAAGAAGCGTCGCTTTGAAATCGAGCAACGAGCGTCTGACGGGCGTTCCTTTCGAGACTTCGTGATTCCCCCCGTCCGTTCTTACTCTCTCTTGCCTGAGTGGAGCGTGCAGATCTCCCGTGTCGACTTTTGCTTTATCGAGCATTACGCCTGTCCCCCTAGCTCGGTCTCCAAAGTAATAGGTCCGCCGGCCTCTAGGTGTTGTTACCTTTTCTAAGCCCGAAATCACGGGACAGAGGTGGATCTGTGACTCACCAGGGATGTATTAATGAGGCTTGATTAGCCCTGCTGCGTATAGAAAAATTATTGCAGCTTTCCCTTTCTCGTTCGAGCGTTAAAGGGCGAGAGGTTGACATCGAGGAGATTAACATTTCGATCTAACCTCTCAAACACTCCTCCATCATTCCTTCTTTTCTCTGTCGTTGAATCGCAGATGGCTTCCTCTCCTGTACCCGCTGCCTCAGCCGAAGCTTCAACCCAATGGGAGAGGTTTTATCACCTCTTGGGTAGAGGTTATGGCTACATAAACAGTCATCCTGAAGCAGAGGTTGAAGTTCGTACTCTGATTCCGGCCCTGGATACTGTGTGTATTGAAGGTACGAAACTTCAAAGGGAGTTTGTGATCTTCCCAACTCTCTTCAACAATTTCCTGCAGGCTTATGAAGTTGCTAGCCGGGAGGTCACTTTGGCTGGTATCGTGCGAGCCCGCTATCAGGACCGAACTGAGTCCCTGATGTTGGCCATGCTGACGGCCGATAACCATAAAAGGGCTGTTGAATACGCCCACGCCCAGGTTTCGATGTTGGTCCGTGAGAGGGACAACTTGGTGGAGCGTCTGGCTCTTTTTGACACCGCCTTTGAGCAAGATCAGCACAACCTCGTGCTGAGGTTCCAGTGTGCCTGGTTGGAGGAAAGGCTTGAAGACCTGAGCATGGATATAGCTCGCGGGAGGGTGCTGGCTCAGGACTTAGAGCTTGAGTTCGAGTACTATGAGACCAAGGTGAACGACCTTAAGGAGAAATGTCGCCTCCTTTTCTTCAAGCTTGTAGACCTCGATTCCCAGAGTGTGGGTTGTAAGCAAGGCATGGATAGCATGGAGAATCAATTGAGCTCATTTGTGATGCTCATTAGAACTCACTTTGGATTTACGGTTCCTCCTCAGTAGTCTGTTTGTAAAGTCTCCTGTTAAGTGCTATAAATGAGAGTGTATGTACATTTCCGCTTATCCTTCGCAAGATTTAATATTGCCCTTGGTTTCGCAATCATAGTGTTTGAGGCAACTGACGATCTTTCCGCTTTCGAGCCCGCTCACGTTATGTTTGTAACCTATGCTGTCACGTTTGCCTTCGTGCGCTTGGTCGATTTACCTCGAACCCATCGTGACAAAAGATTGTTGTAGCTAAACATGATGATGTTAGCAAGCATCATTGTGTGAAATCAACCCTAGGCCTTAAAGAAGAAAGGAACTGCTCCGATTGAAACTTTACAATGCGCAAATAAGAAATAAGTTCTACTTGTGTACAAGCCCCCCCTTTTCTCTGGGTATGTTCGATCACCACCCCATCATGTCTGGGTTCAGGTGCGCGGTCATCGACTCCAGATCATGGCCGTGAAGGTTTGCTAGCCTCCTCCTGATGGATTCTTCGAACTGTGACCACCATCTTTGTTTGAGAAGAAAAGAGGAGGGTCGACCTCTTTCCTATCAAAAGCGTGTCTCACTCAGAGATCAGGGAAGCAAAATTGTTCGAAGTGTTCCCCCACTAGATCATCTGAGATCATATGCCCTAGTTGGGCGAACTCCTGAACATTAGACGTCGTGGGTGGATCAGCAGCAGGAAGAGCGCCGGTGGACGGCCGCTGCTCGAGCGGGGAAGTGTATATTTGTTGCACCGGTGGCACGTATTCTTGAGGAACATTAAGATGACTGATAGGGCTATATTGACCAATTCTCCAACAGTTGGTGGTAGAGCTACCGGCTTGGTTGGTATCGAGACTCGGCAGGGCTCTTCTTGAGGCATGGCTGTTGCATTCGTAGCCGTACCTAATGTTCAAGTTCGAGTCGGGCTCTTCTAGGCGCCGTGCGGCATGACGCCGTCGTAGCTTCCTGCGGTAACCATTAAGGTGGTTTGCGACTAACCTTCTAGCGAGCCCCGGTTCATTCATGACCTCATGTACGCGTGTTGGACATAATGAGTCATTCCCTATTTGGTGAACCGCATCAAGGAATTTTCTGTGAAGCTCTGGAGACCATATGAACTTCTTTTGGCGACTCAGGATAGCACCCGTGACTCGGCGATCATTCCTCGATTCACTCTCGGCGGGGTCTGGTTGTGCCAGAGGTTGTTGCAGGGGAAGCTGGTTGACTTCGAACTGGTCTGTGGTGATAGTAAGCCCATTGTCAGGGAAATTGTAGTAACGCGCCTCCCCTCTTTCCAAAGATGGTTTGAGGGAGTGGGGTGGCGGACGACCACCTGCGATTCTCATAGAAAACTTATCACGGAACATTTCGCGAGTGTCGATAGAACCACCGCAGTTAAGGCAAGCGGCGTTGATGAGGACTTCCTTACACCACATGTTTTCTGCTCGAAGCTTGGCGTATTCTTCTTTTAGAGTTTCGAGCTCTTGACACTTTCCCCGAACCACTGATCTGGCCCGTCTGTTTTGAAACCAGTGCTTGACCCTTAAGGGTTCCATCTCTAATTTCCGGGCTAATTTTCTTCTTCGTCTCGTATCCGGGTAACGGCACTTATTGAAGGCGGCTTCGAGTATCTGGATTTCCTTCTCAGTATAGAGCCGGCGACGTCTTCTTCCACGAGATGGGACATCGCCGCTGCCGTCGTTGTTGCTGCTACTGTCGTCGTCGCCACCACTGTCATCGTCGCTGCCCTGATCCTGAACCTCGTTGCCAGCAGGGTTGGGTAGTATGGTTTCGACATCTGGCTCGATCCCAAAGACTTCGAGGTCTCCCAACTGCACATTACCTAGGACATTTGGGTCAGTCATCTCTAACAAATGACTATGACTGTTAAACATACTGGATCAAGAAAAGGTTTGTTCGTCCTTTTTTAATCACTCAAGGTCTTGTAATCCTCTTCCTATGTTTACTCTCTCTAAACTTTCTTTTGAGTGACTTTGCGTACTCAGGAGTCGCTCTTCGAGCATGGAAGACGATCACCAGGCGAGCGCTCTTCTAGAGATTTGGAGTTTCTCGTCTTGTCGTCTTCCTTCCTTTTCATGGTGGAGAGATCACGGATCGCTTTTCTTTCCTCGATAGCCGAACTTGTCCCCCACTATCTCTCAAAAGACTAAATTACGTCCACCACCCGCTCAGCTTTTCATCATGACAAAACTATCAACCCTACCGCGGCTCCTTCGATATTTGCGCTCGACTCCCGCTCCATCTCAATAATGGTGAAATAGACAACTCTTTTACAACTTTTCAAACTCGTCAGGCCTGAAATCGCGGATCGAGACATGTCTGATGCTTCACGGGAGGAGCTGCCCCTGCTTTACATTAACTACCCCGGCTCCACAAGCATTATTGCTGTAACTTTTCTCCATTTTTGAGCTACTATGAAACGAGGAGAAGGTTAGTGCTCTCATTTGCCCAGCTTTCACTTTCATTCATTCCATCGCACTCGTCTTCCTTTCCATCCTTCCAACAAGAAATGGCCTCATCTTCTGCTTCTTCCTCTGACTCTTCCCATGCTTGCGTCTTTTCAATCGCAGTCCCGGCCCGATGGGAAAAACTCTATAATCTCTTGGGTCGGGGCTATGCTTACATAGCCGATCATCCGGAGATCGAGGCTGAGATCCGCGTTCTATTTGCGGCCACTGACACTACTTCCATCGAGGGTACTGAGTTGGAGAAGGAGTATAAAACATTCCCAGCCCTCTTTGCAAACTTTCTAGAGGCTTACCGCGTTGCTCACCGGGAAGTTCTCGTGGCTCGTGTCTTGCGAGCCCGCTACGAAGACCGCTGTGACTGCCTGACGTTGACTAACTTCGTGGCTGACCTTAAGAATGAGTGCAAGCGCCTTCTTCTCCAGCTCGCGGATCATGATATACGGAGCGGTGAGCGTAGGCAGGGAATCAACCATATGGAGGGCCAATTGAGCTCCTTCGTGCTGCTGATTAGGGCTCAGTTCGGCTTTATTTTTCCGCCTCGCTAATCTGTATTAATCTGCTTTGAAAGTCTTTCGATTGAGCGAAAGTGAATGAAAGCTCTTGTGTGTGTGTTTTAGCTTTTATATGGTCCATTTCTTCGAGCATCCGAACATCTTCAACTTGGGTGAGCTAAGATCATAATATCAATAAGTTGAGCAAATATGTCCTGATTTTCTAACTTGCTCATGATCAGATGAAAGAATAGCCTCAGATTCATCCAGGAGAAGATTTCTCTCTATTACCTATTTTTCACCTGCAAACGAAAAGACAGAATCAGAAGGAATAATTTGAAAAAGAAAGCATAAACCCCTTTCAATCTTATGCTTGCTCGTGATTAATAAGGACAAAAACTTTTACAAGGGTTTTAATCTTGCGCAAAAGTTTTTTATCAGTATTCTTCGAAGGAAAGCATATTATTGAAAGGAATGTAATTCACGATAATCGCTTTTGATCAATTTCGAGAAGAACGAACTAGTCAAAAGTACAAAGCATAATGACGTGTTTTAAATTTAATTGAAGATACGGCATCCAAATCAAGGCCGTTTAAGAACGAGGGCAATTTGGACATCTATCTCGTCATTAAATTCGAAACAATGCCGATACTCTTGATCAATTATCGTGGATTACCAATGATGTACGACATGCATGAATCAATTCAAGTGTATAATTCCTTCTAGCGAAATTGGGGTTGGATTACCCTATACGACCAAAAAGGTCATGCAAGATTTCCAATTTTGATTTACTCTAAAGGAATTATAAACTTGACTTGGGAGTATTCGGATGATTAGAGAAAATGCCATCACATTCCCATGACCCGTCAAAAGAAATACAACCAAGCTCCATCTGAATGTATACACCAATAGATCCCTAATACAATCACTCTAAGGGGTGAGATAGAGAAAACCTCGGTAAAAATAAACCCTATACAAGAGGACTAGTAATGAAAAATGAAACAAAGGAATGTGATCCTAACGTTTAAGGATGCCCCAGTTTCGATCTGTGTCTTCAGGATCACTTGCCCCAACTCGTCATCTTCGTTGGATGATACCTCAATAATGTCCACAGTATGCTCCTCGCATATTCGGTGTTCGTCGTGGGATATCATCCTCCTCGTCTTCTATCAAGGACGTTTGGGAAAAACACACATATCTATCCTTGAAATGGCATTTAATCTAATCACCAGAATGCAATGAATGAAATGCCTATATTTATATGAACTGTAATGGATTTGAGGGATAGAGAGTCTTACCAACCAAACTCGTCGACTTATGTGCGGTTTTAGGTGTACCAACCGCCCAAAGACATGCGCATGAGACAAGTGATGGTAAACTTCTAAAAATCAGAGGGTTTGGCACCTAAGGTTAAGGTTCCCACATCGAGTTCTAGAAAGAGCCGATTCCATTGCACATCTATCGTTGCATTGGGACTCGATCCATAGTTCGAAGCGAGCGGAATTGAAAAGTGGATTACCCCGCGTTTTTCCTCACGGAGATTCCATTCTCAATTCCTTATATTGTGTTCCTAAAGGCGGCGCCCGGGGTTTTAGGCGCGGTTGTGTGTGTCCACGTGTTGTGATCATCATAATGCAATTCATGCACATCAGTTTATCAATCAGCACTTCAAATCATCCACACAACATACATTCCTACGCCCAACCTGCATAAGACAATGTTAATCACGGACTACACCCCTTATTTCTCCAATCTGCCAAAAACATATAACACCTACCATAAGCGGACTTACCTCACCTTCGAGAGCGCCTGCAAGGTTAGAAAAATCACTCAGCGTTTTAATTACGGCCTAAATCCACTTGAGGTCTAGAATCATATGTTCTAGAGCAAGATTCCCCAGCGGAGTCGCCAGCTGTCGCGACCCGTCCAGAAGCGGACGCGGCTAATGGATTACCGATCGCGGGCCTTGGATCGGCGCGGGCCCTCCCAGGCCCATACCAAATCGCGGCGGGAGTATTTTTCAGAAGGATTCGACGATAAGAGTCGATCGCTTTCGACCTCCGGTGGCGACTCCAAATGCATGCACAAGTTGCACATGCCACCACGACCACACCGAAGGTCGAAAGCGATCGACTCTTATCGTCGAATCCTTCTGAAAAATACTCCCGCCGCGATTTGGTATGGGCCTGGGAGGGCCCGCGCCGATCCAAGGCCCGCGATCGGTAATCCATTAGCCGCGTCCGCTTCCGGACGGGTCGCGACAGCAGGGAAGTCTTCAATGTCTGCTCCAGGTTTATAAGTCAAGAAACCTGCAAAATGAGAAAGAAATAATCTTGCTCGAACTTCTTCGAGCTAAGCTTAGACATTAAACCCTATGTCAATCCAAGTGCCTTAATCAGAAAAGACTTTTCAAGGTTGTAATGTAGGTGGGATTGGGGACCGAAAAATGCTTGTTTTTGGCTGAGAATACGCGAAGGGTTTAACATTGGTGATCACTGCAAGTTTGCCGCCATCTTGTCCCTTCTGGTTCAAAGAGCGTCTTCAGTCTTTGAAGTGCATTGATAGTGTTTGAAGAGCATTGTCAGTCTTCGAAGCGCACATTTGTCTTTAGAGAATATCTCTTTCGTGTTGAGACGGCGTCAATATCTTGTCTACGCTTTCATCATCTGAGTGTGACATGATTGGGAGCATCTTTCGCAGTCCAGCTCCCTTGGAATTTTTTTTTACAACCAGATCTCACTAGTGGTCTATACAAAGGTATCATGCCATCATTTGGCATTTACAAGATCAAACACATGACTCACAAGTATACAAGTATTTGGATAGGCATTGGCCTTGCTTTTACCAGGCACTTTGCTTTTTCTTGATACCCAAGATCGAATTTTTCTCTCTTTTTTCTTTTTCTCATCTTTTGTCGAAGTCCCACCTTTTCTTTTCTTTTGGGAACCGGGATTTTTGAATAAGTGTGCTAGATGTTCAACTTGAATCTTAGCACTCAAACATTAGTCCAGGAATTTTTACAAACCATATCTTTCGAACTTTTTCCGCTCTTGAAGTGACGTCGCTTCCGTCTTGGAATATGCAATGATCACCAACAGGTTTGTAAAGCGAACGTATAGGCTCAACTGGGCTGTGCAAAGGGTAAAAGTGTATAGGATAGAGAAACGAATGCTTTTCGTCATCTTAAAGCACTTGAACTACCATAGAAGTTAAAATGACAAACAATACACGAAGTTTGATGCAAGTCTGAGCAAGAGAACTTCTAACCATTTACCTCCTGATACTGCTGGATGTACCTCCAGTTTGCCCCAGTGTGGGGTGGTTCTTGACAAGGGTAAAGAATGAAACCGCCGTTCAAAGGGTAATCAATGGTCACCTGTAGTGTTTATGATAGAGAAACGAATGCCTCCGTCGTCCCAATTCATGTAATCACCGCGAATAACCCATACGTCCGTAGGTCAAGGTCTCGCTATCCTTACCACTCCACTTATCTCTCAAGTGTGTATAGGACGTGTTTGGACCAGGCTTGCCTCTTGTCTGAGGAAACATCCTTTTGAACGGTTTAAACAGCTCTTGTTGGAAAAGTTCATTTTGCTTTCTACAAAACTTACCCTCTAAGGGGATTTATGATGCACAATGCATATTTCAATCATGTTCAGATAACCTCCAAGTTTAAACATGAGTGCCAATGCCATGACTGTGAGAATTCTGCATTTTTATAGACATGATAATTGAATGCATGCTAGATTCCAAGAAGCCTTTCAAATTCTAGCAATAAGGATCCTAACAGTCTTAAAACCTAAGAGGTTGGGAAAGGAATACTTACCTGCCCAGCGTGGTTAGGGATCCCTGAAAAACATAAAAGGAGTATGTCAGTGTATGCTCTCGAATTTCAGAAAATTAGAATGATACACCTTACCCTTGATCATACACTCCAGTGGAAGTGGATAAATTCGTGAAAATCTGCATTTTTCTAACCGTCACAATGTTAGGTCTCATCGATCATGCAATCCAATCTGAGTGCCGATGCGCGGATTACAGAAATTGGTCATTTTGACCTATGGCGATGACGCCTTCGTCTGATTGGGGCAACGAATCCTGCTTGATGGCTTCATTCATATTTGGAACGTGCCCCATGTCATTCTTCGAAGTTTCATGTTCTTCGTTTGCTGTCTTCTGTCTTCTTCATCAGACATTCCTGCAATATTGAACACATGCTAGTGTATGCATAGATGCATGATATACTTATGCAATGACTATTATGATGACTCGGCTCAATTCGGAATGAGTCATATGACCAGAATCTGATTTTATTTCAAGGGTAATACTTCTTCACAGCATCTGAATTTACAGGGTGCCCTAATTTTTCTCCCTCGGAGTTTACAAGAATCAATACTCCTCCCGTGAGAATCTTCTTGATAATATAGGGACCTTCGTAATTCGGGGTAAATTTACCTCCCGGATGGATAGTATTCGGCAAAGTCTTCCTGATTACCAAGTCATTCACTTCGAAATTCCTGGTCTTGACTTTTCGATTAAATGCCCTGGCTATCCTCTTCTGGTAAGTTTGTCCATGACAAATGGCTTTAAGACGCTTCTCGTCTATTAAATTCAACTGTTCATATCTGTGTTTGAAATACTCTGACTCGGAGAGTTTACCTTCTGATAAGATCCTCAAAGAGGGGATCTTAACTTCCACGGGTAGGACTGCTTCCATCCCATACACCAGACTGTAGGGAGTTGCCCCTGTAGAAGTCCTGATTGATGTTCGGTAAGCCATTAAGGCGAAGGGCAGCCTTTCATGCCAATCCTTATAGTTTTCTGCTATTTTAGCCAAGATTCTCTTGATGTTTTTGTTGGCTGCCTCCACTGCCCCATTCATCTGCGGGCGGTAGGGGGATGAATTCAGATGTCGAACACCAAAGTGATCTAGTAGATCATTGACATTCTTGTTGTTCAGGTTAGACCCATTATCTGTGATGATCGCTTGAGGGGTACCATACCGGGAGATGATGTCTTTTTTGACGAATCTTGCTACATTTCTTGCAGTGATATTCTTGTAAGAACTGGCCTCTACCCATTTTGTGAAGTAATCAATCGCTACCAGAATGAAGCGATGACCATTTGAAGCCACGGGATTAATGGGCTCTATCATGTCTATGCCCCACATAGAGAAAGGCCAAACTTCAGACATTTGGTGTAATTCATTCGGGGGTGCATTGATCTTATTATCATATATTTGGCATTGGTGGCATGACCGGGCATGCTGACAGCAGTCTGATTCGATGGTCATCCAAAAATAGCCAAGCCGCATGATCTTCCTGGCGAGGAGGTGGCCGTTCATGTGAGGCCCACATATACCTTCATGGATCTCTTTCATGAGAATATTTGCTTCTTTGGCATCTTTACATTTTAACAGAGTAGAGTCAAATGACCTTTTGTATAGAATTTGTCTACTGAGGAAGAATTTGCTGGCCATCTTGGTTATGTATCTCCGGTCTCCCGCCTGACATCCTTCAGGAAACTCCCATTTTGAGAGATAGTTCTTGATGTCGTAATACCACGGCTCTCCATCAAATTCCTCTTCTATTAGCATGCAGTGGGCCGGCCTTTCAATTGTGCCAATCCTTAGGGGTTCTATATCTAACCCTCCAGTTGTTTGCAACATTGAGGCCAGGATGGCTAACGCATCTGCAAATTGATTATGAGACCTTGATAGGTACTCGAATGACACTTCTTCGAATTCAAGTGTCAATTCTTCAAGGTATTCGTGATACGGGATGAGCTTTGCATCTTTTGTCTTCCACTCTCCTTGTGTCTGTAATATGATGAGCATGGAATCTCCATAAACTTGCAATCTTGGTATCTTCATAGAAATGGCCAATCGTAGGCCTAGAATGCACGCCTCGTATTCCGAGATGTTGTTGGTGCAAGGAAAAGTTATTTTCGCCGCCACAAGATAATGTTGATCATCGGGGGATATTAGTACTGCCCCAGTGCCTGCCCCTGATAGATTAACAGCACCATCGAAATACATGACCCACTTGTCCTCTGCTAAGCTTAGAATTTGATCTTCTGTCCTTATTACTTTAGAAGGTTCACTGCTTGACGGGTTTTCTACCAGCATGTCAGCTATAGCTCTTCCTTTTACTGACTTTTGTGGAGAACACTTGATGTCAAATTCAGACAGCATCACTTGCCATTTTGCTAATTTCCCGATTAAAGCGGTTTTCTCCAGGAGGTATTTGACAGGATCATTTTCTGTTATGAGTTGAATGTGGTGGTGTAGGGTATACTGCCTTAGTCTACGAAGTACCCATACCGTTGCTACACAGGCCCTTTCAACTGGTACATATTTTGCTTCGGATGGTGTGAATTTCTTACTTAGGTAATAGATGGCTCTTTTTTTACCATCTATCGGGCTTGTTTGGGCAAGTAAGGCTCCCAAAGATTCCTACTGTATAGTCAGATATAAGGTCAATGGGTGACCAGGAATTGGTGGCACAAGTACCGGTGGAGAGATTAGATAGTTCTTAATCTTTTGGAATGCCCTGCTGCATTCTGCATCCCATGTCACTTTCGCACCTTTCTTGAGCAATTTGAAGATTGGTTTAGCCACATCAGACAGTTGATTGATAAATCTGGCAATATAGTTCAGTCTCCCCAGAAGGCTTCTCACTTCTTTGGTAGATCATGGATGGCTTGAATCTTTGAGGGATCAATCTCAATACCCTTGTTATTGACCATGAATCCGAGAAGTTTCCCAGATTTTGCCCCAAACACACATTTGTTAGGGTTCAACTTCAACTTATATTTGCGCAGGCGCTCAAATAATTTCCTTAACACTTGTATGTGATCCTGCCCTTTCTTGGATTTGGCGATCATGTCATCGACATATACTTCAATTTCTTTGTGGATCATATCATGGAATAATGTGACCATAGCCTTCTGATAAGTAGCCCCTGCGTTTTTTAATCCAAAGGGCATGACTTTATAGCAAAAGTTCCCCCAGGGTATGGTAAATGCGGTTTTTGGTTTGTCTTCCTACTTCATGAAGATTTGGTTGTATCTCGAGAATCCATCCATGAATGAGAATAATTCATAACATGCCGTACTATCCACCAACACATCAATGTGAGGAAGTGGAAAATCATCTTTTGGGCTCGCTCTATTTAGATCTCGGTAATCCACGCAGATCTGAACCCTACCATCCTTCTTCATGACGGGGACTATATTTGCAATCCAGTCTGAGTATGGGATAGCTTCAATAAAGCCTACCCTGAGAAGTTTCATGACTTCTTCCTTAATTTTGTCTTCCAACTCGGCCTTCATTCGTCTGCTACCTTGCTTGACAGGTTTGATACTGGGATCCGTGGGTAATGTATGTTCCACAATCTTAGGATCTAGGCCTGACATATCAACGTAAGACCATGCAAAAATGTCTTGATATTCTTTTAGTAATTCAGTGAACTTGAGCCTTTCATTTCGGGATAAATGCCCGCCGATCTTGACCTCTTTGATATTCACGGCGTCTCCCAAATTAATAATGATCGGTTCTTCTGCAATAGGAGGCTTCGATTTCTCAAAGGCATTCCAATCTCTGCGGATAGACGCATAACCCTCGTCTTCATCTTCCTCAATATTATAAGAATGGTTAATGGAGAAATCCGAATCTTGTAACAACCTGGTATGCATGTTTGAGATGATATGCCTGAAATGTCATGAGTATGGTTAGCTCATACTCCGTAAGAATGACATGCATGATCATGGAAAGTCTTTTCGAAAGAGTTTTCGAAATAGGTACAGGTATAAACGGGACTAATCCTCATGTCATTGGACATCCTGGCCCCGTGGAAATCTTTTAGAAATTAGGAATCATACGGCAAATCAGGCCTCAAGCTTCTGTGCGGAAGACTAGCATCATCATAGGACTGATTCGTGGTTCCTATGTCCTTAACAAAATGTGCGTGATTTTATTAAATACAAGATGGGCCGCGTTACAAGCTGCGCTATTTGGACCAACGGCCGGAGATCCAAAGGCGTTTCCCTATACGTACAGTAAGGATTGAAAATGCAATGAAATACAGAAAGTTCTAAATGCTGTATTTAAAGACAAGGGAAGAGTTTCTTTACTCAGATGAAGTGGCTTCATCACTTAGCCACTCTATGATGACATTCACAGAGTTGTCTTCAAGAAATGGGTTTGCCAGATCTGGTTCTATTGTCGGAGTGATATCCTCTTCTGACAACCACTTAGAATCTTTTCTGAAATAGGCGTTCAAAGGACTATTGAATATCTTCGATCTGCCCTTCCAAGTTGGGGAACCAATGAATCAACCCTTTGAGTTGCTCTGGCTTTCATGACGTACAAGGTTCTTGCCTCGGGCTCGGCCTATTGCCTTTGGGACAGCTTCATCCACGTGATATTTCTGATACCCCAAGCCCATTCTATGTGGGTTAGCTTTTAACTGCAGGGGGCATTTATCCCTTGGCCGTGTTTACCTAGACCTCTTCCAGGGGTTAAACCCATATGCCAGTAGCATCTTAGCTGGTAAAAGATTGGCTTCTGAGATGTAGGGGGTTCTCAGCCTTGTCCCTGCCGGAGTATGAACTGTTGCTACCAGTTCTAGAGAATGATAGCTTGCTTCTGTTGTAACTTCAGGTTCAACGTAAGGAATGGCACTGTTCTGGTATGCCTGGAGCTCGACTTCTCCATGTACGGTAATTACCTTCCCATCCACTACAAAGTGCACTTTTTGGTGCAAGCTCGAAGGGACGGCTCCTGCTATATGGATCCAAGGTCTTCCCAACAGGAACCCAAATGCACTGGGCAGATCCATTACTTGGAAGTTTATAGAGAATTTTGTCGGGCCGATGAATACATCAAGCTCAATCTCACCCACCACAGTCTTCTTCATTCCGTCGAAAGCTCTTACAGCCGTTTTGGATGCCTTAATCCTTTCCTCATTGATTCCCAACCTTCTTAGGGTAGCCAAAGGGCAAATATTGAAGGCTGATCCATTGTCGATCAGTACGTGTGCTACTCTTTTCCTGTTACATTGCGTGGAGATATATAGGGCCTTGTTGTGCCCTCTTCCTTCCATGGGGAAGTCCTCATCAGAGAAGCTCAATTGGTCTTTTAAAAGGATCGCCCCTACAAAGCCCCCTAATTGTACCTCGTTAATTGTTTCAGGGACATGTACTTCGTTAAGTATCTTCAATAGTGCGTTTTTGTGCTTCTCTGAGTTGATGAATAAATCTAGCAGGGATATTTGAACTGGTATCTTCCTCAACTGCTCTATTACTTCAAATTCGCTGGTCTTAATGATTAATATGAGCTTTTCAGCATCTTCCTTCGAGACCTCCTTTTTTTTTCGAATTCGCCTTCCCTAGGGGCGTAAAATCGTCCAGACCTCATTACTGCGTCTACTTCCTTCGTCCCATAGTCCCAATGAACTGCTTTAGGATTGTAGCTTTCTACCGGAGGGACTTCTATAGTTACCGTCGTCCGATAAGACGTCTCTGGTTCAGCCGTGTTGTCTTCTTCCTCTTGCGGTAATCGAATCACAACAGGCTTGACTGGGCAATCTTCCATCCTGTTCAGGACATCAAGTTCTTCCAATCTGATTACCACAGTCGTAGCGGCTTCGATCATCGACACAATGTTGTCAAAGCCTTTTGTAAAAAGTTTTTCCATGTCCTTCGAGGTTTCTGGTTGAGAGGGATCATCCATGCCTCCCCATCCGTCTGGTATGATATCCTCAATTTTCTTATAAAAGCTGGGAGGAGCTGAATATTTCACTTTGAAGTTGTATCCCCTAGAATCTTGACCAAGGTTGTCCACAATTTCGCCTTTTTCAAGTGCGTTGGCCATAAATTTACGATCTGTTAGACTTCGTCTCGTGGCTTCCAGTTCGTCCCCTTCGAATTCTTCCTCTGACTGAGTGACCGACCCAAGACTGTCTACCAGATTCTCGTGAGGGATGTCCCAGGTGCTACCTCGCTCAGTTTTGATCACGAAGTGGCTTCCTTCCAAAGATAGAGAAGCTTCGACTCCTTCAAATTCTTCATCGGTAATATTGGACGTTATCCCCAAGCTCATCATCTTGGCGATACATAGCTTCTTTACGTCGGCAGAGATCTTTCCTGCTTTTGGGTATGACGAAGCGGTTGCTAGAAGGTCGATCAGCTTAGGTATGTCCACTTTCAGCTTAAGGTAGTTTCCCTCCCTTTCAGTGAATATCGCCCCTACTGCTTGATGATCTGGAAGTGGGTTTTCTTGCACATTTGGGGCCACATTGTCAAACTTCAGAATCTGACTGTCAATCAGAGCTTGCACTTTCAGCTTAAGGATATAACAGTTATCCACATTATGTCCCCTCTCGCCCATATGGTAGACACAGGTTTGGCTCTCGTCAAAGCCGGGATATTTAACAGGGTTTGCCCTAGGCGGTTCTTTTGCCACCAGGCGTTGTTCTAGCAGCATCGGGAGTAACTTGGATAAAGGCCTCGGGAGCTGAGAAAATTGCTTCTGGGGTTGCCTTCTTCTAGGCTCTTGTACTTTCGGCGCCGACCAGGACGATCGTCCTTTGGTCTGATTAGAATTGCCAAATATCTTGGGCTTATGGGGGTTCGGTATGAATGCTATGTCGAGACTGGCCTCTTTATTCTTTTTCAGGGGATACTGTTTCCTGGTAGCAGCTTCATGAGGCCTCCTTTCTCTTAAGGCCCATTCTAGCCTTTCAGCAACCTTAATCAAGTGTGCAAATGTTTGACATCCGGAAGTGTTCAGCCTATCAAAGTACTCGTAGGGGAGTGTCTTTAGAAATAAATCAATCAGCTCCTCCTTTGGGATTGATGGCTTTACTTGGGTAGCCAAGGCTCGCCACCTCTGGGCATATGTTCTGATTAATTCACCTCTCGCCTTTGAAGTCCGCATGAGGTCTTCTCTTGTTGGGGCCGTAGCCGTGTTGAACTTATACTGTCTGAGGAAGTCTTCCGCAAAATCTTCCCACCCATCGTAATCTTCTAAATCTAGCTCAATGAACCAAGCCAAAGCGACGCCAGCCAAACTCTCTTGGAACGTGTTCATTAATAGTGGAATATAATCCGAATAGTGCGCCATCTTGCGCACGTAATACTTGAGGTGAGCACGGGGACAGCCTGTCCCGTTATATTTTCTCACGAACTCTGGTTCCTTATAGTCAGGAGGAGTCTCTACTTTAGCAAAAGGAGATATCTTGTCGAAGCGGGCTAACTCATAGCCCTGGCTGCTCAAACATTCTTCGATCTTGGCTAATCTTTTAGCCTCTACTTCAGTTTTCACAGTCTGCTTCCCCTTATCTTCCTTCTCGAGGTTGATAATAACAGGAGAGGCCTTTTATTGTGACCGGTTGTTTGGCTCACGGATGTCCTCCTCTGTACGTGGGGTATCTTTCGTCACATCCTTATCTGCTGTATCAGGTACAAAAGAAGGACCCGAGTCGTTCTGGTTATGAGCCATTGTTTGTTTAGCTTGGGTGGCTTCCAGCATTGCTTTGATGTCGGCCATCATAGTTGCCAAGGCAGTCATCTGAGACTCCAACATGCCCACACACGAAGTCAATTCTTGTTGCTCCATTCTTGTCTTAAGACGAGTACGGAAACGATGTGTTGGTAATTCCGTGATGAGAGTGTACCTATTCCAAAAGGATCCCCAGTGAGTATTTCTTTTGTCTTCGACAAAAAGAAGTAGCTAATTCTTTTAGTTGCATGCTTCTTGTCAGTAGATGAGAGAAAGGGCTACCTCGTGAGCCTTAGCCTCATGTAAGTATTTCTTTTAATCATTTTTCGACAAGAATTCATGAAATTAAAATAAGCGTAATTTCTGACGATAGTTTTTATGCATCCGCAAAACATGCGTATATTCATGCTTATGTGTAAAATAATATCCAGTACAAGTGAATATGCATGAAATGGCACCACAATGTTCACTTATTTTACACTTGACAGAATAGTCTATTCAAGCCTAGGACGCTTGAGGCCTAAGGTGTCCTCATCATCCCAGTATGGATTCCCCTCTTCAGTCTGGGGCTCCTCATCCTCTGAATATGACAGCGGTCCCATGTCTTCGGGTACGTACGGCTCTATTCCAGGTACGTATGGTACGATATATTCGGGTATATAGGGCTCGACAAGGCTTCGTCTGGTCGCTTTAAAGTGCTAAATGTATTGCGCAGTGGCTCTATGAATATTTTCTTCACGAGTCATGTTTTCTGGCCAACTTATTTCTTCAGCCTGAGAATTCTTCAAAGAGCGTATGATGGATGCCACCTTCACTTCAAACTGTCTCTTCTCCTCCTCCATGAGAGTCTTGCTTGGTATGTCAAAAGAAAAGATACCAGGTTGTGGTGGGGAAGGGATCTCTTGTAGTGCCCCAAACTGTCGGATCACCCTCTTTGGATAGTATGCGGTAGCGCCCGTGAATCCTAGCAAGGGGATGGACTTTTGTCATCGCAGGCCAATCTGACTTTGCCCAGCGTTGGCAACTTTAGCCGCCATCGGAGTTGTTCGGGCTTTAGAACTTTAAGGAAGTTCTTCCACTCTTTGAAGTTGAACTTAGAAATACATGTATGGGTTCTGACAAAGGTTTTAAGAGGATGCGCATCGGGGCTGATTTCAGTGAAACCCATGCGGATGTGGAATTGTCTGATATGGGATGTGAACCACAGATACAGAAGATCACTAGAGGCTCTAAAGATTCCCTTTTATTTTTCTTGAAGCGATTTAAGGAAAGGAATATTTCAGCAAGGATGATGCTTGAGTAATCCCACCCACAACAAACTTGTCTAGCTACTACAACCATGATAGGGTCGAAGGTGACAGATGAGATTGGGAATAGCACAAAGCTGAAGAATGCCAAGACAAAGGCTCTACCAGATTTGGTCCCTTTAGCAGCAGGGAGGCGGGAAAATCGGTCTATAAGGAAAGATAGGGAGATTCGTCTGTCGCGACCCTCTTGAGGTTGTCGGGCTCTCGAGGGCTAATGGGCCGTCCTGTCTGGTCGGACGCGGGCCTCTCCCAAGGCCCATTACCCAAATCGCAACGAAGGTATGCGTGATCGACTTTCAGTGTGGTCTAGTGACATGTGCTAAGTGTGCATGCCATGGAGTCGCCACCAATCATTTTTTTAGGGTATGATTGGACCACCCAATCGAATAGTTGGGAGTTTCTATTCAATTCTGCGAGAACCAGAGAAATGGTTTCGGGGACTTAGTTACACCAACTGTCAGAGTTGACGCCCTTTCGGTACCTAAGTTGACTGAATTTTCTAGCCTGAGATTCATGCGGATGAGTAAGGTATGAACCCTAAATCTAGAAATTCATGTAGATAAGAGTGATTATCCTAGCAATCACAATCAGTAATAAAATGCCCAACTCAAGGAATCTAGATATGCAAATAAATCACATGGCATTTCTAATAAGGTCCTATTTATCAATCACAGCTCAAGAATGATTTAGCTGTCCTAGCCATTCTACACACGATCTAACCTAATAAAAGCATTATGAAGCATCGAAGGAGTTCGAAGGAGTTCGAGAGTACTCACATGGGGTTCGCCGTGCCCTGGTTTGGTCTTGGACGAGCTATCGAGCTCATGTCGACCCGATTATATTTGGGGATCCACTCGGCGTTTTACACCATGAAATCATGTGAAACAAAAACGAAAATATTCAGCAAGGGGCATTTATTGTAGATGGTGGTCAATCTAATTGGACGTCAAGACTAAAAAAGATGTAGAAATTTACAAATTAAAATACTCGAATGACATTTTTTTGCCAAATTCAACTCTATGCGTCGTGAAGAAACACATGCAATTGAACTTGAATTTTGACTATTTATGAGTTCAAAATGTAAAAGAAATTAAAATAAAAATATTGACTATTTTTCTATATTTTTACGACATCGAACGCTATTTTTCTTCATTTTTCATGTATTTTTCTATTTTTGGAAAATATTAAAAAATATTTAAAAATATGAAAAATTATTTTTTTATCAAAAATGGTTCCTTTAGCTTGGTCAAGGCTACCAAAGATGATTTTTTTATTTTTTTAACTTTTTATAGATTTTTTATGAATTTTTTAAAAATAAACTATGAAAGACTGATCAAAAATCAGGTGTCAACAGCTGCCCCTCTTTGAGAGGAATTTCGTCAGAGATTTCTCTCAAAGACAAGGTGACACCTGTGTTCCGATCAACTCGACTAGGAAAAGAAAAGAAATCATGACATCCAATTTTCATGCCCATCAATGTGTGATTTTCCTTAAAAAGAGATGTGCTCATTCAATTCCCTGATATGATGTAAGAAAGTTAAGGAGTAGATAGACTTCCCTGCCCCTTACCTGCCGAATGCTTGCGGCATTTGCTGTGTCGATGGGTTCAAGTAGATTCCTAAGGACTTGTCATCGGAGTGTCCTGGGGATGTTAAGCTCTGACCTGTATGGTAGGTCAAACCATAATGGGATTCCTAACTGATAGGAACCTAAGGAAGACGCATCCCACATTTGGGAATTTGCCAAGGGTTTTGATCCGTGTGGTGGACTAAACTAGAAATGGCTTGCCTAATGTAAGGCTTATTAGGGAAAACGACTCCTCCCGCGTTCGGGATTCATCAAGGTTTTGATCCGTATGGTGGATCGGACCATTGGGTTGATCCTTCAGGCAGTCTCTACCAGTCCTTTGACCCTTCAGGCGGTTTCTACCATTCATTGACCCTTCATGCGGTTTCTACCATTGAGTTGACCCTTCAGGCGGTTTCTACCATTGGTTGACCCTTCAGGCGGTTTCTACCATACATTGACCCTTCAGGCGGTTTCTACCATTGTTTTGACCCTTCAGGCGGTTTCTACCATACATTGACCCTTCAGGCGGTTTCTACCATTGTGTTGACCCTTCAGGCGGTTTCTACCATTGATTGACCCTTCAGGCGGTTTCTACCATTGAGTTGACCCTTCAGGCGGTTTCTACCATTTATGAGATTCCAAATTGATATGAATCAAAGGATGACGTACCCGCTCTTCGG
This sequence comes from Rhodomyrtus psidioides, assembly GCA_021437785.1. Taxonomy (NCBI): domain Eukaryota; kingdom Viridiplantae; phylum Streptophyta; class Magnoliopsida; order Myrtales; family Myrtaceae; genus Rhodomyrtus; species Rhodomyrtus psidioides. The sequence goes on from JAILYB010000330.1 coordinate 49,606, forward strand.
GGCTAGTCGGAGACTCGATCATTCTGTGGATCGGTCTTAGAAAAGATTTGCCTACTAAAAGGCTTCACCTAAGGATGACGCACCCAGTCTTTGGGGTGGCCAAAAGTCCTGTAGAAAGCTTAGACCTGAAAAAATTTTCTTCGCCAAGAAGATATTAGTAATCTTTGGGAAGACAATAATTGTCTAACTGACAAAATTCTACGACTTAAGTTTTAGTCATGAAATGTGCATTTTGATTGTTGGAGGTTATCCAAAACATTCCTGCCATATACAGATGTGATCATAAATTCCTTGCACGGAAACTCTAGATCAAACAATTTGAAAATTTCAAAAAGAGTTTGCTCAAAACATCCATTGGAGTATTTCTCACCCAAGAAGGCTCCTCACTGCTCTGTGATAATGATCTTTAATAGGGAAAGTGCTCAATTTCCTACCGACCTGTGCCTGGGTTTCAGGATCATTCGCAACGCATACATTTCGACCGATCAGGAGGTCTTTCACGGGACCGTAGTGTTAGGCTTGGATATCGGTTTCCAAGGGGGGCTCACTTTTGAGTCAAGGCCGTTGAACGAAATTTTTCACTATCTGCTCCGGGTTTACAAGTCAAGAACCCTGCAAAATGAGAAAGAAATAGTCTTGCTCGTACTTCTTTGAGCTAAGTTATACATTAACCCAAGTGTCTTAGTCAGATAAGACTACTTCAGGGTTGTAACATTGGAAGGATTGGGGACCGAAAAAGGCTTATTTTTTGCCCAGAAATTGTGAAGGGTTTGACATTGGTGATCATTGCAAATTTGCCACATGTCCTTCGAAGAACATCTCCATTTCTTGAAGTGTACACTCCTCTTTTAGAGCGCACAAGGATGTTTAAAAGCGTCTCTTGTTACATTAAGAGACCGTCTGTTTGTGTGTTTGCAATTTGAGCACGACAACATTTGGAGAGTAGTCATCTTGATCTAACTCCTTTGCAGGGTCTTTTCATCGTCTCTCTAGACTTTACTGGGGATATTTTGAATAGACATCAGCCTTGCTTTTTACCAGGCACTTTGCTTTTTCTTGATGTCTAGGGATTTTTCTTTTCCCCCTTTTTTTAATCCCGTGTTTTTCTTTTCTTTTGGAGCTAGGATTTTCGGCAATCATGCTAGATATGCAACTTAAACTTTGGCACGCTTCCATTCCTAGAGTGATGTTGCCTTTGCTTTGGAATATGCAATGATCACCAATAGGTTGATGAAATGAATTTGCTGGCTCAACTTGGTTGTGCAAAGGATAACAGTGTGTAGGATAGAGAAATGAATCATTCTCGTCATCCTATGACACTTGGATTATCATATAAACAACACACAAAGATTTATGTTAGTCCGAGCAAGAAAATTTCTAACCGTTTACTTTCTGATACTGTTGGACTAACCTTCATTTGCCCCAATGTGGGGTGGTTCTTGATAGGGTTGAGAATGAAAATCGCCGTTCAATGGGGTTCTCAATGGGCATCTGTAGTGTTTGGAATGAAGAAATAAATGCCTCTGTCATCTCGATCCATGTAATCGTTGCGAATGACCCTTATATCCATAGGTTAAGGTTTCGCTATCATTTCCAATCTCCTCATCTCTCAAGTGTGTATGGGACGTGTTTGGATTAGGCTCGCTTCTCTTATGAGAAAATACCCTTTTGAACAGTTCAAACGACTCTTATTGGAAAAATTCATTTCATTTCATCAAGATTTATCCTTCAAAGGGATTTTATGATGCACCATACATGTGTAATTCATGTTCAGACAATCTCATGTTTTAAAACATGAATGTCAATGAAGTAAGAATTCTATGTCTTTTTAGATGTGAGAATCAAATTAATTCTGAAAGTTTTTAATCTCCAATGAATTGGGAAAAGGGATACTTACCTGCCCATCGAGGCTGGAGATCCTGGAGATATAAAAGGGATATGTCATTGTATATTCTAAAACTTTACAAAAATTGGAACGATACATCTTACCCTTGGTCATATGCTCCAACGAGTGTACAAGGGTTGTGAAAATCTGCACTTCACATAGTAACACAAGATTGTTGGGTGTTCTAAAGTTCTTTCGACTTCTTGGTTTTTGGAGAAAAATGAAACTTACATGTCTGCCTTGATGGCGAGCTCCTGCCAAGGATAAATATTAAGCATTATTTTGGGTTTCCAAATTCAAAACAAATTGGGACGATACTACTTTACTCTTGATTTGAATTCCTTCTGCATGCCAATGTGCGGATTGTAGAAGCCGGCCCTCAAGCTTGTGGCCATGATTTCTTCGTCTGGTTGGGCAACGAATCCACCTCGAGGATTTACGTCGGAGGAGATTCATTCATCTTTTTGGGCGTGTTTCATGCACTGTTTTGTTATTTGAATGCATGGCTTCTTGGGTGCCTCATCTCTGTTCATCACCTGAGAGGAAAATGAGAGAACATTATCCCCGCATCTGATTGAAAATCATTTAGGAACGATACGTTCTTTTTACCAAATGGGTGGCTCCGCGGCCAAATGTGTTTTACATTGAAAGGATGGATTCCATTACGCTCTGCGGATGATAACTATCGCTTCGGGGACTTGCCCCACGGATCAAACGATGAATTTGATGTCTTCGGCTTCGACATGCTTTCCAGATGTAGGAATGGTTTGCCCCCATTTTCAGTGGAGATGGGTTTTGTCGAGTGGGCAAGATCAAAAACTCATCCTAGATTTGGCTTTAGTCGAAGGTTGAAATCCCGACCTTGGATAAGCGAATCATGATTCATCTCCTTCTGCTTCGGATTTGTCATTTGCGTGCTTCACATTTTACAATACCAACTTCGCCGCTTGATGAAAATGAATCGATGATTTTCGAATTGCCCCAAGTTCTATAGTCATCTGCGTCGAATCTCTTTGAACTTCATCGGGTGATAGACAAACTGATAAAATGATTTTTCAATCCTGAGATCGAACTCCTGACGTTTCGTACCACTTCCAGTTCACTGACTACCAGGACAAAGCACTATTGGCGTCCCTAACTGGTTCGTTTTTTGTTATAAAATTCTTGAAGCAGTTAGCGACCCCCATCGAGAATGAAACAAGCTCAATTTAGAGTTCATAACGACTAAAGGTCCCTTAGAACGATACAGAGCTAACCGTCTTTGAGCTCGCTCGGGCTTTTGCTCGCATTTTCCTATGTGAAGCCTTTAAATGTTTTTCTTCGTGGCGTTCAATTGATTCGCCTCGACTCTAATCTAACAAGGGATTGTTGTACTCAAGCATGATGATGCTCGCAGGTAGTACTGATCGCTGCCCCAGATTAACTCTAGGCATTAAGGAAGATTATCTTGCATGGAAGACTTTATGACAGAAAGATTAATGATACATCCATTCACATGTGCCTAGTTCCCTTGAGGATTCTCGGTGATCAGCCAGCTACACCATGAATCAGACATATAATCGTCATTTTGGATCATAACTTCATAAGTCCATCAGTTTTAAACTGATCGATCCAGATATGGAGCTCCTCATCAAGGAAATCTTTTGATTCTTCGAGCAACTGATATTCGGGTTGACCATCATCGCTTGGCGTTGAAGGATTCCTGTTTCTGTTGTGAGCGATCTGATTCTTCGGGCTAGAACCTTCGTCGTTGCTCGAGATTATAAGAGGATGATTGATCGGTTCACTATCAAAAGCACATTCCATTTGGGAATGGGAGAAACAAAAATCCTCAAAGCATCCGCCCGCTTGATCTTCCGAAATCATATGCCCAAGCCGGGCAGATCTTTGAACACTAGGCGCAATATGTTGATCGGGGATAGGAAGAGCACTAGCGAAAAGTTGCTGCTCAAACCAAGGAGTTCGTACCTGCTGCACTTGTGGCATATACTCTTGAGGGGTGCTGAGATGATTCGGGGGAATATTCTGATTAGCGCCCAAGTAGTCGATGGTGCTGCTACCAGCTTGGTCGGTGCCTAAATTCGGCAGGGTATTTCTTACTTCAGGGGCATTGTAGTTATAGCCATGCCTAGTGTTTAGGCACAAGTTGAGTTCTTTCAGGTTCAGTGCTGTGTGGCGCTGTCTTAGCGCCCTTCTGTAGCTCTTGAGGTGACTCGCGACTCCATCTTTAGTGAGTCCTGGTATGTTCATGATCTCAAGTATGCGCGTTGGATATGCTGAGTTGATCCCTAGTTGCTGAACCGCACTAAGGAACTTGAGATGAAGCTCGGGGGACCAATTGACCCTCGTCTTCTTGCGACCCGGAACAGTGTTGACAACTTGGCTATTGCTCTCTGGCCTATTTCCAGTAGAATTTGATCGAGCCAGAAATTGTTGTGGAGGGAATTCATCAGCTTTGGATTGGTCGGTCGTGATAGTAAGCTCATCGTTAAGGAAACTCCAATCATGGTGACGCATATCACATCCTTTAGAAGGCATCGATATTGACTTCGTAGAATTGATTTGTTCATGCATATCTCCAACAAAGTCCGATTGTATCGAAGATGGTTCGAGGGAGTGGGGTGGTGAATGAGCATTTTCAATCCTCATATAAGGCTTATCAAGGAACATTTCGCCGAGAGTGATAGGGCCACCGCAATTAAGGCAAGCGATAGTGCTGGGAGCTTTCTTATACCTCATGTTCTCCGCTCGAAGCTTTTCGTTTTCCTCCTTTAGAATCGCAAGTTCTTGACGTCTGTGTTGAGCCCTCAATTTGGCTCGCTTATTTTGAAACCAAAACTTGACCCTCAAAGGTTTCATCCCTAGCTTCTGGCCCAATTCATTTCTTTGTTTCATGTTCGGGAGAGGGCATTCACTAAAGAAAGCTTCAAGCTCTTGGATTTCATTCTGAGTGTGGCACTGGCGACGTTTCCTTTTCCGAGATTGACCATCGCTGCTGCTGTTGTCGTCGCTATTGAGCTCCTGAACTTCGTTGCCGAAAGGGTTGGGTTCTGTGGTTCTGGTACCAGACGCCATCCTGGAATCTTCGAGATCTCTCAGTAGTTCATTTTCTGAGATTTTTGGATCAGTCGCCTCTAGCAACTGATGGTAACCCTCAAACATGTTGGATCGAGAAATGTTCGATCAATTTTTGCTCACTCAGGGTTCTCTACTCTCTCATGTATGCTCACTCTCTCTAAATTTTCTTTTGAGTGGTTCTGTATGCCCATGAAACGTTCTTTAAACATGGATGAAGATCATCAGGCAAGCGTTGCTCCCAAGATTTCGTATTTCCCGCTTTGTCGTCTTCTTTCTTCTTTTCAACGTGGAGGGACACCAAATCGATTTCCTTTTCTCGATATCCATGTCTGTCTCCCACTTATTTTCAAAAAGGTGGAACTACGCTCGCCTCCTGCTCAGTTTTTTAATATGATGGGACCGCCAAATCCTTTCGCAACTTTTTTCGATAGTTGCGCTTAACTCCCGCTCAATTTTAATATGGTGACACCGACATATCTTTTTACAACTTTTTTAGGTTTATCAAGCCTGAAATCGCGGACTGGGACAGATCTGATGGTTCACCGAAAGAGCCACCACTACTTTACCCAATTAACTTGGCTCCACGAGCATTATTGCTATGCCTTTCTTCATTCTCGAGTTGCTATAAAAGGAGGAGTTAATGCAGAGAAGATTAACACTCTTACATAATTGCCTTTTCTTATTTTAATCACTCTACCACACTCATCGTCTTCTCCCTCACTCCAACGAAAATGACCTCCTCTCCTATTCGCGCTTTCTCGGCCGAAAATTTGGCCCAGTGGGAAAAACTCTATAACCTCCTCGGTCGAGGCTATGCTCATATAGCCGATCACCCAGAAACTGAAGATGAAATCTGCATTTTGCTCGTGGAAATAGACACCACCTCCATCGAGGGCACTAATTTAGAGAGGGAATATAGAATCTTCCCAACCCTCTTTATAAACTTTTTAGAGACTTACCGTGTCGCTCATCGAAAAGCTACCGTGGCTCACGTTTTGCGAGCTCGCTATGAGGATCGGTCCAACTGCTTGGTGTTGGCCAACCTTGTGGCCGATAGTCACAGAAAGGCTGTTGAGTTCGCCAACAAGCGAGTCTCGATGTTGCTTCGCGAGAAGGGAAATTTGGTGGAGCGCTTGGCCTTATCCCTGACCACCTATGAGCACGACCGTCGTAATGTCGTGTTGAAGTTTCAATGTGAGTGGCAGGAAGAAAGGCTTGACAGCATTACCACGGATATAGCCCATGGGAGAGGACTAGTTCGGGACCTGGAAATAGCCGCCGAAGATCACGGGACCAAGGTTGCCGAGCTTAAAGGGGAATGTAAACGCCTTCTTCTTAAGCTTGCAGATCTCGAGTCTCGAGGTGGTGAGTATAAGCAAAGCATCAATAATATGGAGGGCCAACTTGGTTCCTTTGTGATGCTAATTAGGGCTCATTGCGGTTTTATGTTTCCACCCCGATGATTTGTATGATCTGCTTTTAAGGTCCCTCGATTGAGCGAAATGAATGAAAGCTCTAATGTGTGTGTCTCAACTTCTGTATGGCTGACTTTCTCGAACACCTGACCACTCTCAACCTAGGCAAGCTGCGCTTTGACATTTATGATTCGAACGTGTACATCTTGATTTTTTAATCTTGCTTATGATCGGATAAAGGAACCTCCCACCACGATTATCCACAAAAAGACTTCTCTTCTCTACTTGTTTTTAACCTGTTTCAAATGAAAAGGCAGAATCAGAAGAAAGAATTTGAAAAATAAAGCATAAATCCTTTCAATTTTATGCTTACTTGTGATTAATAGGGATAAGAGCTTTTACAAGGGTTTTGACCTTGTGCAAAAGCTTTTATCAATATTCCTCAAAGGAAAGCATATCATTGAAAGGAATGTAATTCACGATAATCGCCTTTGATCAATTCCAAGAAAATCAATGGAATGTTCAAAAGTACACAATTACGATGTGTTTTAAATTCAATTGAAGATACGGTATCCAAATTAAAGCCGTTTGCTAAGAACGAGAGTAATTTGGATATCTATCTTTTCATTAAATTTGAAAAACACGAATACTCTTGATCAATTATTGTGGATTACCAATGATGCAAAATATGCATAAACCAATTCAAGTTTATAGTTCCTTCTGGCGAAATTGGGATTGTATTGTCCTATACGGCCAAAAGGTTGTATAAGACTTCCAATTTCAATTTCATCCAAAGGAATTATAAAATTGATTTTGGAGTATTCGAGTGATTAGAAGAAATGCCACTATCACATTCCAATGACAAGTCAATAGAAATACAACAAATTTCAATCTGAATGTATATAAACACAAATAGATCCCTAATACAATCAATCTAAGGGATCAGATCGAGAGGATCTCAGCAAAATAAATCCTATACAATAAGGCTAGAAATGAAAATTAAAACAAAGGAATGTGATCTTAATACTTAGAGATGCCCCAGTTTCGATCTTTGAGACGTGACTTCAGGATCACCTATTCCAAATCGTCATCTTCATTAGATGATACCTCAATGATGTCCATAGCAGGCTCTTCTTGTCCACTTGGCGCTCGTAATGGGATGACACCATCTTCATCTTCCATCAAGAACATTGGGAGGAAAACACACCTATCTATCCTCAAAATGGCATTTAATCCAATCACCGGAATTATGCAATGAATATAATGATTAAGAGCTGTAACAAGTTCGAGGGATAGAAAAGTCTTACCAACCAAACTTAAGAGAAAATCAAGCTTCTCTGTATTTTTAGCAGTGTTAGGTATACTAACCTTCCATAGACAAACGCATGAGACAAGTGAGGGAAAACTCCTAAAAATCAAAAGATAGGGCTTGGTACCTAAAGCCAAGGTTCTCACCTCGAATTCTGGGAAGAGCCGATTCCATTGCACAACTATCGTTGCATTGGGACTCAATCCATAGTTCGAAGTGAGCGGAATTGAAAAGTGGATTACCCCATGTTTTTCCTCACGGAGATTCCATTTTCAATTCCTTCTATTGTGTTCCTAAAGAGGGCGCCTGGGGTTTTAGGCGCAATTGTGTGTATTCATTGTGTCGTGCTAAAGTAAAAGACATGCATTTTATTTAACAATCACCGCTTCAATATAAACATCCACACAATCATACATCCAAAACTCCTGCCTGCATAAAACAAAGTTAACAAGCACTTCACCCCTTATTTCTCCCGTCTACAAAAACATCTAACACATTCGTTAGCATATACACCTCACTTTCGAGAGCATTTGCATAAAATTAGGTTAGAAGAATCAATCAACTTTTTAATCGGCTCAAGTCCACTAAATGGTTAAGAACCAGTCCCCAGCGGAGTCGCCAGTCTGTCGCGACCCTCTTGAGGTTGTCGGGCTCTCGAGGGCTAATGGGCCGTCCTGTCTGGTCGGACGCGGGCCTCTCCCAAGGCCCATTACCCAAATCGCAACGAAGGTATGCGTGATCGACTTTCAGTGTGGTCTAGTGACATGTGCTAAGTGTGCATGCCATGGAGTCGCCACCAATCATTTTTTTAGGGTATGATTGGACCACCCAATCGAATAGTTGGGAGTTTCTATTCAATTCTGCGAGAACCAGAGAAATGGTTTCGGGGACTTAGTTACACCAACTGTCAGAGTTGACGCCCTTTCGGTACCTAAGTTGACTGAATTTTCTAGCCTGAGATTCATGCGGATGAGTAAGGTATGAACCCTAAATCTAGAAATTCATGTAGATAAGAGTGATTATCCTAGCAATCACAATCAGTAATAAAATGCGCAACTCAAGGAATCTAGATATGCAAATAAATCACATGGCATTTCTAATAAGGTCCTATTTATCAATCACAGCTCAAGAATGATTTAGCTGTCCTAGCCATTCTACACACGATCTAACCTAATAAAAGCATTAGGAAGCATCGAAGGAGTTCGAAGGAGTTCGAGAGTACTCACATGGGGTTCGCCGTGCCCTGGTTTGGTCTTGGACGAGCTATCGAGCTCATGTCGACCCGATTATATTTGGGGATCCACTCGGCGTTTTACACCATGAAATCATGTGAAACAAAAACGAAAATATTCAGCAAGGGGCATTTATTGTAGATGGTGGTCAATCTAATTGGACGTCAAGACTAAAAAAGATGTAGAAATTTACAAATTAAAATACTCGAATGACATTTTTTTGCCAAATTCAACTCTATGCGTCGTGAAGAAACACATGCAATTGAACTTGAATTTTGACTATTTATGAGTTCAAAATGTAAAAGAAATTAAAATAAAAATATTGACTATTTTTCTATATTTTTACGACATCGAACGCTATTTTTCTTCATTTTTCATGTATTTTTCTATTTTTGGAAAATATTAAAAAATATTTAAAAATATGAAAAATTATTTTTTTATCAAAAATGGTTCCTTTAGCTTGGTCAAGGCTACCAAAGATGATTTTTTTATTTTTTTAACTTTTTATAGATTTTTTATGAATTTTTTAAAAATAAACTATGAAAGACTGATCAAAAATCAGGTGTCAACATCGTCCAGAATTGCTTTTTGCATATGCTTTGACTTCATTTAGGCTTGTGTCAAGGAATTCAGCCACCTGACTCAGGGGTTCAAATCCTACGGGGGGTCGGACGAGCGTGTGAGTGAACTCAACTCCGATGACGGCGCTGTACTCTTCAATAGTGGGAGTAATCTACAGTCCTTCCATGCAGAATGTAGCGGTGGTAGGATCCCAATAGAGTGCCATGGCTTGGATAAAGGCAGGTGGACACTCAATCTTCAGCAGGTCTAACAGGTATCCTAGTCGTGATTCAGCATACTTCTGGCTGGCTTCGCCCATGCTATCACACCACGATTGGAGTTCGGCCCGGGGAACTTTGAACACTTGAATATCACTCTTTCCCATCAAGTCTAAAATATGCAAATGATTTTAAAAAATCAATCGTCAAAAATTACTTTAAACACATGATTATGCAGATGCCATGAGGTATGCATGGGCTAACTTAATTGCATAGTTCAATTTGAAGAAATGGAAATTAGGACCTTTTTCAAGTCTCGAAGGCCTGACTTAAAGCCTAACTTGAATTTCAGGGAAGTGAATCATGCAATTTAGTCAGGTTCACTCAGTGACTAAGGGAAACAGTAATGTCACATTCCATTGGTCAATACATCAAATGAACAAAGTGGAATGAAATTTTATTACAATCAGGATGTTTAATAAAAGAAAGGTAAAGAGAGATTCTTCAAACAAGAAAGCCATAAAAGGCCGATGGAATGTGAGGATCTAAATCACTCATTTCCTAGAGGTCAATCCAAATGACAGTCAGTCGGGAACTCTCCTCTAGTTAAGTGTAAGGGGGTTGTCTTCAATGCTTTGGTCGAAAGGTTGTAGTTCCTCTGGCCATTCTCTGGTCCATGGTATGATGACTTCAGGAGCCTTCTCGGGTTTCAGCTTCTTGAGTGTGATGCGTTTTGGCTTTGTCCTGATCGCTGGGCGCCTCTTTCTTCCCCAAAAAGTTATCATGGGTATACTTTCTTTAGTCAGTAGTTCAGCCTTCCGACGGGCATATGCCTCCCTAGCCAACGGGTTGCGACGCTGTCTCTTCATCTCCAGATAATTTTTAAACATCTCGTCTGCTTGTCGCTTAAATTTGAGGTTATCGACATAGTAACGGGTTTGGCAATCTTCGGCGTATCCCAACTTACGTCCAGTCAACTCTCGGCCATGTACGAATCTGGTGAAGTGTAGCCTTGTATTTGGTCCAGGGCGAGTGACTTTCCTTAGGTACTCGAAGGTTACCAATTCTGTCGAACTCTTAGGGAACAACGACATCCTACCCTATTACCATTGTTGTTTCAATTAGTCACTTGAGTGATTTTCATGATGCGAATGCATATGAATGTATGTAATGTATGAGTCATATCATGGAGCAGGGAATAATAAAGTACATTGGAAATAAATGCCTTACCAACCGTACTTGGGGGGAATGTGGAATGTCCCCCTGTATCAATGGGCGATTTTAGGTATACCAACCATTCATAGACACGCGCATGGGACAAGTGGGTATACTCTAGAAATCGAAAATCAGGTGAGGAACCTACGGCTCAGGCTCCCACGATCCACATGAGGCAGATTTCCTCCCCAAGGGTACCTACCCAAGAGGGCTAGATATCGCCAATGCGGATGGTGAGCGGGAACGAATACGAAAGTCTCAAGTGCCATCAAACACAAGATCCTTTTCGCACCCTTTCCCTATCTAAGGTAACCTAGAGGTGGTTGTAGTCGGGGTTTGACCGCCAGTGTTTGCGATGTGTCGTGATCATCACAATGCAAGGTCATGCACAGCAGTTTATATCAAACACCGCTTCAGTACGTGCGTAAGATAAACATATATTCCCAACTCCAACCTGCAGGAAAAATGTCAACAATCACTCTACCCCTTATTTCTCCAATCTGCAAAAATATCTAACACGGTGGTTAGTGTACGTACCTCACCTTCGAGAGCATCTACAGAAAACAAGGTCAGGTAAACCAAACAACTTTTTAATCGGCTTAACTCCTCTGGAATTCGTAACCAAAGATTCTGGTTTAGAATATTCCCCAGCGGAGTCGCTAGTCTGTCGCGACCCTCTCGAGCGCTATCTGGCTAGCGAGGGTTAATGGGTCGTCCGATGTTGCATGATCGGACGCGGGCCTCTCCCAAGGTCCATTACCCAAGTCGCAACGGATGGATATACGTGGTCGACCTTCAGTGTGGTCTAGTGACATGTGATACGTGTACATGCCAAGGAGTCGCCACCAATCGTTTCTTAGAGGGTACGATCGGAAACCCCATCGAATAGTTGGGAGTTGTCTATTCGATTCTACGGAAACTAGAGAAGTGGTTTCGGGGACTTAGTTACGTCAACTGTCAGAGTTGACGCCCTTTCGGTACCTAAGCTGAATGGTTTATCTAATATTAAGATTTCATATAGATGAGTGTGGTACATATCTTAAATCTAGGAGTTCATGCAGATGGAAATGGCTACCCTATCACTCACAATCAGTAAAAATGAATGCGCAAATCAAGGATCCAGTACATGCGGATAAAGCACATGAAAGCAGCATGGCATCCCTAATGAGGCCCTATTAGCCTAGAGAAATATCAATCAAGGCTTAGGAGTGTTTTTGACATGATTCGCCCACGAGGGGCAAAATCGTAATTTTGAACAATTTGGGAAAAATCCACCTTGGAAGGGCAAATTTGTCATTTTAGACGAATTGTAAAGTCAAAAGACGGAGGAAATAGGATTGGCCATCAATCCAATCCATTTCCTATTTTTCGGGAATTTTCAAGATTTTTCTGGGATTTAAAAGTGATTTTACCCTTAGAGGGGTAAAATTGTCATTTTGGACAAAGATGAGAACTGAAAATCTCAAATATTAGGGTTGGTCACCCACCTGACCCAAACCCTAACTTTAAACAATTTTCAAGACTCGATTGAGACAAGAAAAACGATTTTCCCATTGAGGGGCAAAATCGTTATTTTGAGAAAAAGGACGAGACTCGAAAACTCAAGCCTAAGAGTTGGTTGCCTATCCGACCCTAATTCTTACCTTGGCATTATCGGCCTCATCTCGCATATACAGCAGAGGCGACTTACCCCTAAAGGGTAATATCGTCAAGTCTCGGAAGAACGGATAAGAAATCCCAAAAATAGGGTTGACCAATTGTCTGTGGTCAATCCTCGATTTTTGGGGATTTCTGGAGCGTCTAGGATTTTTCCACAATTTTTTCACTTGTTTTTTGGAATTTTCTAGCATTTTTTTGAGTATTTTTCTATTTTCTAAAAAAAAAATGTGAAAAATATGGAAATTTATTGTTTTGGTCAAGAATGGTTCCTTGGGCTTGGCCAAGGCCACCAAAGTTGATTTTGTAATTTTTTGACTTTTTATAAAAAAATTTTGTGATTTTTCAAAAATAAAACTGAAAAAGACTAGGTCAAAAATCAGGTGTCAACAACGGCGGCGGCCGGCCGGCGACGCGGCCGCCAGCCGCGGTGGCCGGCCCCGCGTGAATGACTTCTCGAATGGAGAAGCAAAAAAATTTTACTTCTGAAAATCGGCCAAAAATCTTGTCAGAAATAAAAAATCTTGCCAGAAGTAGAAAATCCTACCATAAGTCAATTTTTTTACCAAACGACTTTCTACTTCAGATTGGGTTTTATCAAACGCATTTCTCTTCCAGAATGACTTCTGGCAGGGAAATGAAAAAAAAGAAGTATTCTCATGCTGAGCTTTAGATTTGGGCAAACTTAGACCTTCATGTCTCACTAATATTAACCATTATTCGAAAGTAAATCTTGATTTTTCATGTAGTATCTTTCCGAGATCTGTTGATAGAAAGACCCTCAAGGAGTTCCTTTGAGTGAAAAAAAAAATCAGTTCACAAAAAAAAATGGAGTTGTGTAATCTTTATACCAACCATAATTACTAGATTAGAATGTGAAATAACGTCCTTACTTCCATCTCTAATGAACAAGCATTATTTAGGTACTAGTCCTAAACTCGCCACTTGTGTGGGTCAATGAAGTCATATTGAAAATATGGAAGCAAGATCATAATTAAGCTAATTGAAAAGGAAAACAAATCACAAATTTTAATTTTCGAAATGGTATACTAGTCGAAACAACTCTAAAGCAAAAAAAAAAATGGCGGTACTTTTTATATAGATACTGAATATCGAATTTTTATTTCCCTCAATATGTCCCTTGAAGAATGCAAAGAGAACTGTTTGCTGTGCATATTTGAACAAGCAATGTATGAATATTAAAGACCATAATATAAGCACACGGAATGAGAAAAAAGAAAGAAAGAAGAGAAAAAAGGGTTAACACCATAGAAAACCCTACACTAGTATAAATGTGTCAAATTTACCCCAAACTGGTATACCTGTGACAGATTTACCCTTCGTTAGTTTTCGTTAAATTTTATCGTCAAATTGACGAGTTAGATGATAAATGACGATTGTTGGGTGTACACATTACCCAATGTTTGCTACAGATATATCAATTTAGAATTTTTCGTGGTGCTAACTCAATTTAACGAAAATTAACATAGGGTAACTTTGTCACGTGTGTATCAGTTTGGAATTTTTTTGTGGTAAAAAAATCTAATTTGAGGTAAATTTATCAAAATTGTACTAGTTTAGGATTTTTAGTGGTTAAAAAAATAATTTGGGAGTAAATTTGTCACAAGCGTACCAATTGAGGTTTTTCGTGATATTAATCCTAAAAAAAAAAAGCTATTTCGACTTAAACAATTGTAAAAAAAAGGGAAATATCAGCTTGACCTTGACTATAACCATAGCTTAGGAAAATCCATCACGCGTGAGTGAAGGATGCTCCTTGTTGCCATGGGAGCCAAAATTTTAAGAAGCCAATTTGTTTCTTTAAATGCATGAACCCAGTTCTCATGAATCAAATTGATCTCACTCTTTGTATTATGTGATTTTTAGTGGAGTCTCCAACAATAAACATTGAAACCTAAATATCTATGACTGAGACTTTTATTTTATTAATATTTCATATTTTTCATGTGTCTAAATATGAATTGCGATCAATAGATTATAGTAGTAAATTGTGGTTACTAGAGCTGATAATGCATTGCAATAATTCAATTTTGAATACATATGAAACTTTGGTAGATCATGAAACCTGTGAAATGTTAGGTTCCAGAGTATGCATGATAGATTTCAAATTTTAAAAATTAGAGAACCAATATCGACCAGTAGGTTTTAGATAGGGGTGAGCGGTTCCAGGTTCCGGGTAGGCTCCACCTAGAACCTGGAACCTACCCTGTGTTCCCGGGAACCTGGAACCTACCCTGTCACAGGTTCCGGATTCGGTTCTAGGGTTCCCTAGAACCTGCCGAGCCGCGAGAAAAGTTTTTTTTTTAAATATGAATATGCAAAATCAAATGTGAAGTAATACATTTTTTTAATTTGTTGTCTTCATCTATTGGTGTTGCTCGCATCCTATGGACTTGAAAGATCCCTACTAAGATTGTTTCCCATAGAGAAGTCCTTTTCTTGCAGGTTACTGTAATCTAGTGGTTTACATAAACCAAAATCTGATAGTTTCATATGACCATTTCTGTCAAGTAGCAAGTTGTCATGCTTGATATCTCTGCAACATAAGATGGCAAGATGCATCAATAGTCATTTCAATGAATCGTAAGGGAAACAACTATAGGAAATAGAAGTAGATAATTAACTATTAACAATGCACAATTGAGGAAAGTTCAAACACTGATATAGGAAATTAGGATTTTTATTTTATAACATATACGGTTCCGGTTCCAATTCCAGTTTCGATTCTGGGTAGGTTCCATGGGGGAACCGGAACCGTCGGTTCCTCAAAATGAGGAACCGAGAACCGGACCCGGACACATCGGAACCGGGAACCGAACCAGAACCGACGGTTCGGTTCCCGGTTCTACCCGGGAACCATGTTCACCCCTAGTTTTAGATTCTAGGTGAAACCTAGATCGACTTTGGAATCGCTCACCCTTAGCCACACCCACCAATGCACGTGATAAGTAGCATCTGTAAATCTTTCATTTAATATTGGTATTTCCACCTATATTTGTATGTGTGCACTTGTGTGAATCAACACTGAGTGACCATTAGAATTTGAAACGCATATGACGCCTTCAATAAAATAGGGTTTGTAATATGTGGAAGTAGAGTTTCACGATGAAGGGAGGCGATCAAAGCTGACTAGGCACGAATGATCAATTTACTCGAGAAATAACAAAATGCACGAGGTCAAGATTGGGTCATGATCAATATGGAGACATACACAACAATCTTCTATTTTCATCAAAGTTCGAGGCGTCGGTTCTTTAGTATTGCTGGGAAATTGCACGGTCAATATTGAATTCGAGTCCTAAATTTTTAATTGAATCAATTTACTTCTAACATTTGGTGGAAAAATGTAATTACACCCTCTCGGTCAAGCTTCGCTTGATTTATTTGACGTGTCAGCCTATTCATGGCTAGTTGTCTTACATGTAAGAGTGATGGTGCGACGTGAATTAAAACTACATAAAAGAACAATATTTGTCCTTAGATAAATGACATCGTTGCTTGGTCGACCGTCTAAGTTGGATGACATGTAGCAATTGTAGGATGTTCACGTTACCTCTGTTTGTTACAGATATATCAAGTTGAGATTTTTTGTGGTATTAATTTAATTTAGAAAGACTAATAAAGGATAAGTTTGTCATGTGTATAAAATAAATTAATTTGGGATAAACTTATATAGTTGTATCAATTTAGAGTTTTTGATAATCAAAATATAGTTTGAGGTAAATTTATCATAAGTGTATCGGTTGGGGATTTTTTATGGTAAAAAAATAATTTAAGTTAAATTTATCATTAATATACTAATTTGAAGTTTTTCGTGATATTAATCTAGATTAATATGAAAAAAAGCTTTCGAGTCACCACTAAATATTATTTTGTGACCTCTCATTCCGATTAGGGTTTCCCCCAGTTTTCTTTCAAATGCTTGGATCTGCTTGGAATCTTTTATTATTAACATTTACTTTTTAAATATTACAGTTATCAC
This sequence comes from Rhodomyrtus psidioides, assembly GCA_021437785.1. NCBI lineage: Eukaryota > Viridiplantae > Streptophyta > Magnoliopsida > Myrtales > Myrtaceae > Rhodomyrtus > Rhodomyrtus psidioides. The sequence continues at coordinate 66,178 of JAILYB010000330.1, forward strand.
AAATCTTTTCTTTTTATTTTAATTTTTTAAAAGGACGGGGAGGGTGAAAAATAGCAACATCTTTCTGAGAAGTTAAAAATAAATGGCTAAGGAAAAATAGAAGATGGGTATGGACGGAGCAGGCCTCGAGAGATAGGTGGTGCAAGCGTTGTACCGTTCCTTGATTGGTCACCATCGCTGATGTCTAAAGTCCCCACGTCCTTTCTTCGACTGCTCATGGACAGTCATGTGAAAACGGCAGAGTTGTGGGGGGATGGAGAGAAACAGAGGGCAATTGAGTAGCTGGGCCAGCTGAGACATGATGCCCTTTGATGCGACAAGTCTCTCTCTCTCTGTATTTTACTGTTCCTTTACTTGATTAGTTACTATCATCAATAATGTCTATCTCCACCTCCTTTCGTCCACTGTTACTGGACAAACATCTAATACACATACGGCTGCCGTACTTAGGGTAGTGGTAGTAGATCCAGCCACATCTTTATCACATGTCTTAGTCATATTATTGCACCTCGTGGACCGAAGCAGGTGCAACACGTTTTTTTTTTTTCCAAAGCTCTATCGATTAGGAATCCAGGAACATATCCAAAGATGTTTTCGATCTTAAAAAAAGAGCAACAGTGGTTCCAGTAGATATTTAGTCCAATGTACTTTGTCGATTCTTGTTGAATGAGCTAAAGTCGTTAAAAATTATATAGTATTAAATAATGAAATTGTATGAAACTTATGAAACATTTGGTGTAACTAATATGGGTAATTATATAATTTAGTGCATCCCCACTATCGGAATTTTTTTTAAGCATTATATCAATTGTTCAGATTCCAAGTGCAGCGTATCCAAATTTATGTCGAGTTAACGTACATTTCATGGATAAATTTTGGTGATTAAGTCTATTTGTACCATTCGCTTATGTCTAGGAAAATTAAGATTTATCTAATGGATCATAACTTAATGCAATAGCATTTTTTTAAATGCTCATAAATTATTATTAGCTAAGCTAATAAAAATAACTTAATGCTTTAGCACTGCTGGGAAATTGCACAATGAGTATTGTACCTAATGTAATCAAATTCTGGACCTCTCAATTGAACCAATTTAATTTTAGTTAATTACGTCCTCTCGATCAAGCTTCGCCTGATTTATTTGACATGTCAGCCTAATCATGGCTAATTGGCTTAAGTATGAGGGCAATGGTGCGACGTGAATTAAAATTACATAAAGAATAGTGTTTGTTCTTTAGATAAACGGCATGGTCGAGCCGCTGAAACCCTCACAAATTACCAATGAAAGAGGTGGGTAGTAGGAGAGATCCAGCCACATCTTTATCGAATGTGGAAGCGAGAGGGAGTGGGGATTGGGGACACCCCATTAGTCAAATTATTGCATCTTGTGGACCTGACCCATGTGCACAGCCTTTTGCCTATGACATAGCTCTGTCGATTGGGAATCCCATGAAGATATTCGTACATCATTACAGTCTATAAAAAAAGTGCAAGAAGTGGTTTCAGGAACGCGGGCCACCATGAAGCGACGCGTGGAAGTTGCTTTTGCCGACAACTTTAGGCCGGTTTTTGTCTGGGAGATGTTTAGCCCAACTTTATTTGCGGATTCTCATTGGATGAGCTAAAGACATTAAAAAGTATGCAATATTAAATTATGAAATTGTATGTACCGTTCAATTATGTCTAAGAATATTAAGACTTAATTCAATGTAATATAACTAAATGCAATAGCATTTTATTTAATTGCTTATAAATTATTTAGTAGCTAAGATAACAAAAATTACACAGGAGTTCCCGTACATTAAATAAGACTTGCCCATATTTTTTCTGAGTACCCATGACTTTTTCGGCCTCATCCAGTCTTCTAAATGACTAACTTAAAGGGCTCATTTCATGTTGTTCTTTCTTTGCTCGAAGGGCCTGGTCCTTCAGGCCATTTTTCTGAGTGCCCATGACTTTTTCGGCCTCATATCCAACCAATGGCCATTACCCATGTCGTGCGAAGGCCCATCCAACCCATCTGCCAGTCCTAGAGCAAAGCTGTAGAACATCATCTAATAAGTGAACAATAAAAAATCAGGAACGTTTACTTACATGATACGAAAAAAGAGGTTACTTAATTCGTTCAAACAATTGATGGTAGTCAAAATTTCCCAATTTTATGGTTATTAGCCTATCAATTATAGTAAGAGTTCTATGTTTTGAAAGAAATTCCAAATATTTCATGATTGCCAACCAACTTTGTTCTTTCATTTTAATATTTAGGATTTATAAACATTACAAGTACAATTATCATTCCTACACGTGTCTTCCCTCTTTGACATCTCTAACTAGATTCAATCACGTAGTTGTTCCGTCTCTTATTTATATTGATAAGAAGTGAGATCTCCCTCTAAAATATTTGCTCTTCCAAATTTTGGGGAGAAGTGTCAAAAAAATCTTAAACCTATTGCATTAGTACCAATTTAGTCATAAATTTTTTTTGTGCCAATTCAGTCCTAAACCTTTTGCATTGGTGCCAATTTAGTCCTAAACCTTTTTTTTGGTGCCAATTCAGTACTAAACATTTTGCATTAGTGCCAATTTAGTCCTAAATATTTGATAATTTATACTAATTGAGTTAATCCAACTAATTTTGATCGAAAATGACTGATGTGGACATCGATTATCCTACGTGATATGACAAACGCTGATTTGGATATTTTTTTAAATATTATTCTATAATTTTAAATAATTTTTAAACATTTTCTTTTATTTTTTTAAAAATTATTTAAAATATCAAAAAATTTTAAAAAATATCCACGTTAGTGCAAACCGTGCCACGTAGGACAATTGATATTTGTACCAATGATTTTCGCCCAAAATTGATCGAATTGACTTAATTTGCATAAATACAAAATATTTAGGACTAAATTGGCACTAATGTAAAAGGTTTAGGACTGAATTGGCACCAAAAAAAGGTTTAGGACTAAATTGGCACTAAAGCAATAGGTTTAGGCCTTTTTTGACACTTTTCCCAAAAAATTTGTTCTTTGAAATTAGTTATTCTTTCAAGAATTCACCTTCTATCTAGCCTCCGTAAGTCGAACCTTCTCCATCAACTTCACCTTTTGAGCAATCAACATTCATACAACTTCTTAGATGTGAAGTGGCACTTTGAGGATCATACCATTCGAATAAATTCGCAGATGAAACATTCAAGTATCGCTGCAGTAGGTCTATGTAGCAAGTTTCACAATATCCATCGAAAACAAAAACCAACCGCACCGAGATCTTCAGTCATCGCGGCCAGAAAAAGATTGATAGAATCCTTTTTTCCAAGAAAAAGTGGAGAATCAATTTATACTGAACCAATCGAAACAACGTGCATTGAAATAGTCGGGAAGCCTAATCTCTTCGAACTTTCCACACAAATTGACAGTGCAGTGCCCGAAAGTCTCGGGCTAAGGGCTTTATCGATCGGAAAAGCGCAAATTGAATCTCTAATGGGTCAAAGTGTCGTCGAGACGTTACCAATCTTTTAATTTGGACTTGCTTGCAGACCCTCTTCTTGGCTTAGAAGCGAATCCCTATCTCATGATTTTGCTCATGCTCCCGCATTCGCAAGAGAAGTTTTCTCTTATACTCCTCCTCAAAGAATGGTCAATCTAGAGTCCTAAAATGAGGATTATTATATTCAAATTGCTTCACGTGTGTCGGAGTAAGAGATGAGTCCGCAAGGAGCAAGGGGAGTGCCACTTTAACAAAATTTTGTCGGTAATACCAGCATAGAATGTAATTTCGTTGCTTGTAATCTAAAATTTGAATAATTTTAGGAATGTGTTGACACCTGATTTTTGATCAGTTTTTCATAGTTTATTTTTTAAAAATTCATAAAAAATCTATAAAAAGTTAAAAAAAATTAAAAAATCATCTTTGGTAGCCTTGACCAAGCTAAAGGAACCATTTTTGATAAAAAAAAAATAATTTGTCATATTTTTTAATATTTTCCAAAAATAGAAAAATATATGAAAAATGAAGAAAAATAGCGTTCGATGTCGTAAAAATATAGAAAAATAGTCAATATTTTTATTTTAATTTCCTTTTCATTTTGAACTCATAAATAGTCAAAATTCAAGTTCAATTGCATGTGTTTCTTCACGACGCATAGAGTTGAATTTGGTAAAAAAATGTCATTCGAGTATTTTAATTTGTAAATTTCTACATATTTTTTAGTCTTGACGTCCAATTAGATCGACCACCATCTACAATAAATTCCCCTTGCTGAATATTTTCGTTTTTGTTTCACATGATTTCATGGTGTAAAACGCCGAGTGGATCCCCAAATATAATCGGGTCGGCATGAGCTCGATAGCTCGTCCAAGACCAAACCAGGGCACGGCGAACCCCATGTGAGTACTCTCGAACTCCTTCGATGCTTCCTAATGCTTTTCTTAGGTTATATCGTGTGTAGAATGGCTAGGACAGCTAAATCATTCTTGAGCTGTGATTGATAAATAGGGCCTTACTAGGAATGCCATGTGATTTATTTGCATATCTAGATTCCTTGAGTTGCGCATTTTATTACTGATTGTGATTGCTAGGATAATCACTCCTATCTGCATGAATTTCTAGATTTAGGGTTCATACCTTACTCATCTGCATGAATCTCAGGCTAGAAAATTCAGTCAACTTAGGTACCGAAAGGGCGTCAACTCTGACAGTTGGTGTAACTAAGTCCCCGAAACCATTTCTCTGATTCTCGCAGAATTGAATAGAAACTCCCAACTATTCGATTGGGTGGTCCAATCACACCCTAAAAAAATGATTGGTGGCGACTCCATGGCATGCACACTTAGCACATGTCACTAGACCACACTGAAAGTCGATCACGCATACCTCCGTTGCGATTTGGGTAATGGGCCTTGGGAGAGGCCCGCGTCCGACCAGACAGGACGGCCCATTAGCCCTCGAGAGCCCGACAACCTCAAGAGGGTCGCGACAGACTGGCGACTCCACTGGGGAACTGGTTCTTAACCATTTAGTGGACTTGAGCCGATTAAAAAGTTGATTGATTCTTCTAACCTAATTTTATGCAGATGCTCTCGAAAGTGAGGTGTATATGCTAACGAATGTGTTAGATGTTTTTGTAGATGGGAGAAATAAGGGGTGAAGTGCTTGTTAATTTTGTTTTATGCAGGCAGGAGTTTTGGATGTATGATTGTGTGGATGTTTATATTGAAGCGGTGATTGTTAAATAAAATGCATGTCTATTGCTTTAGCACAACACAATGAATACACACAATTGCGCCTAAAACCCCAGGCGCCCTCTTTAGGAACACAAAAGAAGGAATTGAAAATGGAATCTCCGTGAGGAAAAACATGGGGTAATCCACTTTTCAATTCCGCTCACTTCGAACTATGGATTGAGTCCCAATGCAACGATAGTTGTGCAATGGAATCGGCTCTTCCCAGAATTCGAGGTGAGAACCTTGGCTTTAGGTACCAAGCCCTATCTTTTGATTTTTAGGAGTTTTCCCTCACTTGTCTCATGCGTTTGTCTATGGAAGGTTAGTATACCTAACACTGCAAAAAATATAGAGAAGCTTGATTTTCTCTTAAGTTTGGTTGGTAAGACTTTTCTATCTCTCGAACTTGTTACAGCTCTTAATCATTATATTCATTGCATAATTCTGGTGATTGGATTAAATGCCATTTTGAGGATAGATATGTGTGTTTTCCTCCCAATGTTCTTGATGGAAGATGAAGATGGTGTCATCCCATTACGAGCGCCAAGTGGACAAGAAGAGCCTACTATGGACATCATTGAGGTATCATCTAATGAAGATGACGATTTGGAATAGGTGATTCTGAAGTCACGTCTCAAAGATCGAAACTGGGGCATCTCTAAGTATTAAGATCACATTCCTTTGTTTTATTTTTCATTTCTAGCCTTCTTGTATAGGATTTATTTTGCTGAGATCCTCTCTATATGATCCCTTAGATTGATTGTATTAGGGATCTATTTGTGTTTATATACATTCAGATTGAAATTTGTTGTATTTCTATTGACTTGTCATTGGAATGTGATAGTGGCATTTCTTCTAATCACTCGAATACTCCAAAATCATTTTTATAATTCCTTTGGATGAAATTGAAATTGGAAGTCTTATACAACCTTTTGGCCGTATAGGGCAATACAATCCCAATTTCGCCAGAAGGAACTATAAACTTGAATTGGTTCATGCATGTTTTGCATCATTGGTAATCCACAATAATTGATCAAGAGTATTCGTGTTTTTCAAATTTAATGAAAAGATAGATATCCAAATTACTCTCGTTCTTAGCAAACAGCTTTAATTTGGATACCGTATCTTCAATTGAATTTAAAACACATCGTAATTGTGTACTTTTGAACATTCCATTGATTTTCTTGGAATTGATCAAAGGCGATTATCGTGAATTACATTCCTTTCAATGATATGCTTTCCTTTGAGGAATATTGATAAAAGCTTTTGCACAAGGCCAAAACCCTTGTAAAAGCTCTTATCCCTATTAATCACAAGTAAGCATAATATTGAAAGGATTTATGCTTTATTTTTCAAATTCTTTCTTCTGATTCTGCCTTTTCATTTGAAACAGGTTAAAAACAAGTAGAGAAGAGAAGTCTTTTTTGTGGATAATCGCGGTGGGAGGTTCCTTTATTCGATCATAAGCAAGATTAAAAAATCAAGATGTACACGCTCGAATCATCAATGTCAAAGCGCAGCTTGCCTAGGTTGAGAGTGGTCAGGTGTTCGAGAAAGTCAGCCATACAGAAGTTGAGACGCATACATTAGAGCTTTCATTCATTTCGCTCAATCGAGGGACCTTAAAAGCAGATCATACAAATCATCGGGGTGGAAACATAAAACTGCAATGAGCCCTAATTAGCATCACAAAAGAACCTAGTTGGCCCTCCATATTATTGATGCTTTGCTTATACTCACAACCTCGAGACTCGAGATCTGCAAGCTTAAGAAGAAGACGTTTACATTCCCCTTTAAGATCGGCAACCTTGGTCCCGTTATCTTCGGCGGCTATTTCCAGGTCCCGAACTAGTCCTCTCCCATGGGCTATATCCGCGGTAATGCTGTCAAGCCTTTCTTCCTGCCACTCACATTGAAACTTCAACACGACATTACGACGGTCGTGCTCATAGGTGGTCAGGGATAAGGCCAAGCGCTCCACCAAATTTCCCCTCTCGCGAAGCAACATCGAGACTCGCTTGTTGGCGAACTCAACAGCCTTTCTGTGACTATCGGCCACAAGGTTGGCCAACACCAAGCAGTTGGACCGATCCTCATAGCGAGCTCGCAAAACGTGAGCCACGGTAGCTTTTCGATGAGCGACACGGTAAGTCTCTAAAAAGTTTATAAAGAGGGTTGGGAAGATTCTATATTCCCTCTCTAAATTAGTGCCCTCGATGGAGGTGGTGTCTATTTCCACGAGCAAAATACGGATTTCATCTTCAGTTTCTGGGTGATCGGCTATATGAGCATAGCCTCGACCGAGGAGGTTATAGAGTTTTTCCCGCTGGGCCAAAATTTCGGCCGAGAAAGCGCGAATAGGAGAGGAGGTCATTTTCGTTGGAGTGAGGGAGAAGAAGATGAGTGTGGTAGAGTGATTAAAATACGAAAAGGCAATTATGTAAGAGTGTTAATCTTCTCTGCATTAACTCCTCCTTTTATAGCAACTCGAGAATGAAGAAAGGCATAGCAATAATGCTCGTGGAGCCAAGGTAATTGGGTAAAGCAATGGTGGCTCTTTCGGTGAACCATCAGATATGTCCTAGTCCGCGATTTCAGGCTTGATAAACCTAAAAAAGTTGTAAAAAGATATGTCGGTGTCACCATATTAAAATTGAACGGGAGTTAAGCGCAACTATCGAAAAAAGTTGCGAAAGGATTTGGCGGTCCCGTCATATTAAAAAACTGAGCGGGAGGCGAGCGTAGTTCCACCTTTTTGAAAATAAGTGGGAGACAGACATGAATATCGAGAAAAGGAAATCGATTTGGTGTCCCTCCACGTTGAAAAGAAGAAAGAAGACGACAAAGCGGGAAATACGAAATCTTGGGAGCAACGCTTGCCTGATGATCTTCATCCATGTTTAAAGAACGTTTCATGGGCATACAGAACCACTCAAAAGAAAATTTAGAGAGAGTGAGCATACATGAGAGAGTAGAGAACCCTGAGTGAGCAAAAATTGATCGAACATTTTTCGATCCAACATGTTTGAGGGTTACCATCAGTTGCTAGAGGCGACTGATCCAAAAATCTCAGAAAATGAACTACTGAGAGATCTCGAAGATTCTAGGATGGCGTCTGGTACCAGAACCACAGAACCCAACCCTTTCGGCAACGAAGTTCAGGATCTCAGCAGCGACGACAACAGCAGCAGCGATGGTCAATCCCGGAAAAGGAAACGTCGCCAGTGCCACACTCAGAATGAAATCCAAGAGCTTGAAGCTTTCTTTAGTGAATGCCCTCTCCCGAACATGAAACAAAGAAATGAATTGGGCCAGAAGCTAGGGATGAAACCTTTGAGGGTCAAGTTTTGGTTTCAAAATAAGCGAGCCAAATTGAGGGCTCAACACAGACGTCAAGAACTTGCGATTCTAAAGGAGGAAAACGAAAAGCTTCGAGCGGAGAACATGAGGTATAAGAAAGCTCCCAGCACTATCGCTTGCCTTAATTGCGGTGGCCCTATCACTCTCGGCGAAATGTTCCTTGATAAGCCTTATATGAGGATTGAAAATGCTCACTCACCACCCCACTCCCTCGAACCATCTTCGATACAATCGGATTTTGTTGGAGATATGCATGAACAAATCAATTCTACGAAGTCAATACCGATGCCTTCTAAAGGATGTGATATGCGTCACCATGATTGGAGTTTCCTTAACGATGAGCTTACTATCACGACCGACCAATCCAAAGCTGATGAATTCCCTCCACAACAATTTCCGGCTCGATCAAATCCTACTGGAAATAGGCCAGAGAGCAATAGCCAAGTTGTCAACACTGTTCCGGGTCGCAAGAAGACGAGGGTCAATTGGTCCCCCGAGCTTCATCTCAAGTTCCTTAGTGCAGTTCAGCAACTAGGGATCAACTCAGCATATCCAACGCGCATACTTGAGATCATGAACATACCAGGACTCACTAAAGATGGAGTCGCGAGTCACCTCAAGAGCTACAGAAGGGCACTAAGACAGCGCCACACAGCACTGAACCTGAAAGAACTCAACTTGTGCCTAAACACTAGGCATGGCTATAACTACAATGCCCCTGAAGTAAGAAATACCCTGCCGAATCTAGGCACCGACCAAGCTGGTAGCAGCACCATCGACTACTTGGGCGCTAATCAGAATATTCCCCCGAATCATCTCAGCACCCCTCAAGAGTATATGCCACAAGTGCAGCAGGTACGAACTCCTTGGTTTGAGCAGCAACTTTTCGCTAGTGCTCTTCCTATCCCCGATCAACATATTGCGCCTAGTGTTCAAAGATCTGCCCGGCTTGGGCATATGATTTCGGAAGATCAAGCGGGCGGATGCTCTGAGGATTTTTGTTTCTTCCATTCCCAAATGGAAGGTGCTTTTGATAGTGAACCGATCAATCATCCTCTTATAATCTCGAGCAACGACGAAGGTTCTAGCTCGAAGAATCAGATCGCTCACAACAGAAACAGGAATCCTTCAACGCCAAGCGATGATGGTCAACCCGAATATCAGTTGCTCGAAGAATCAAAAGATTTCCTTGATGAGGAGCTCCATATCTGGATCGATCAGTTTAAAACTGATGAACTTATGAAGTTATGATCCAAAATGACGATTATATGTCTGATTCATGGTGTAACTGGCTGATCACCGAGAATCCTCAAGGGAACTAGGCACATGTGACTGGATGTATCATTAATCTTTCTGTCATAAAGTCTTCCATGCAAGATAATCTTCCTTAATGCCTAGAGTTAATCTGGGGCAGCGATCAGTACTACCTGCGAGCATCATCATGCTTGAGTGCGACAATCCCTTGTTAGATTAGAGTCGAGGCGAATCAATTGAACGCCACGAAGAAAAACATTTAAAGGCTTCACATAGGAAAATGCGAGCAAAAGCCCGAGCGAGCTCAAAGACGGTTAGCTCTGTATCGTTCTAAGGGACCTTTAGTCATTATGAACTCTAAATTGAGCTTGTTTCATTCTCGATGGGGGTCGCTAACTGTTTCAAGAATTTTATAACAAAAAACGAGCCAGTTAGGGACGCCAATAGTGCTGTGTCCTGGTAGTCAGTGAAATGAAAGTGGTACGAAACGTCAGGAGTTCGATCTCGGGATTGAAAAATCATTTTATCAGTTGGTCTATCACCCGATCAAGTTCAAAGAGATTCGACGCAGATGACTATAGAACTTGGGGCAATTCGAAAATCATCGATTCATTTTCATCAAGCGGCGAAGTTGGTATTGTAAAATGTGAAGCATGCAAATGACAAATCCGAAGCAGAAGGAGATGAATCATGATTCGCTTATCCAAGGTCGGGATTTCAACCTTCGACTAAAGCCAAATCTAGGATGAGTTTTTGATCTTGCCCACTCGACAAAACCCATCTCCACTGAAAATGGGGGCAAACCATTCCTACATCCGGAAAGCATGTCGAAGCCGAAGACATCAAATTCATCGTTTAATCCGTGGGGCAAGTCCCTGAAGCGATAGTTATCATCCGCAGAGCGTAATGGAATCCATCCTTTCAATGTAAAACGCATTTGGCCGCGGAGCCACCCATTTGGTAAAAAGAACGTATCGTTCCTAAATGATTTTCAATCAGATGCGGGGATAATGTTCTCTCATTTTCCTCTCAGGTGATGAACAGAGACGAGGCACCCAAGAAGCCATGCATTCAAATAACATAACAATGCATGAAACACGCCCAAAAAGATGAATGAATCTCCTCCGACATAAATCCTCGAGGTGGATTCGTTGCCCAACCAGACGAAGAAATCATGGCCACAAGCTTGAGGGCCGGCTTCTACAATCTGCACATTGGCATGCAGAGTGGAATTCAAATCAAGAGTAAAGTAGTATCGTCCTAATTTGTTTTGAATTTGGAAACCCAAAATAATGCTTAATATTTATCCTTGGCAGGAGCTCGCCATCAGGGCAGACATGTAAGTTTCATTTTTCTCCAAAAACCAAGAAGTCGAAAGAACTTTAGAACACCTAACAATCTTGTGTTACTATGTGAAGTGCAGATTTTCATAACCCTTATACACTCGTTGGAGCATATGACCAAGGGTAAGATGTACCGTTCCAATTTTTGTAAAGTTTTAGAATATACGATGACATATCCCTTTTATATTTCCAGGATCTCCAGCCTCGATGGGCAGGTAAGTATCCCTTTTCCCAATTCATTGGAGATTAAAAACTTTCAGAATTAATTCGATTCTCACATCTAAAAAGACATAGAATTCTTACTTCATTGACATTCATGTTTTAAAACATGAGATTGTCTGAACATGAATTACAAATGTATGGTGCATCACAAAATCCCTTTGAAGGATAAATCTTGATGAAATGAATTTTTCCAACAAGAGTCGTTTGAACTGTTCAAAAGGGTATTTTCTCATAAGAGAAGCGAGCCTAATCCAAACACGTCCCATACACACTTGAGAGATGAGGAGATTGGAAATGATAGCGAAACCTTAACCTATGGATATAATGGTCATTCGCAACGATTACATGGATCGAGATGACAGAGGCATTTATTTCTTCATTCCAAACACTACAGATGCCCATTGAGAACCCCATTGAACGGCGATTTTCATTCTCAACCCTGTCAAGAACCACCCCACATTGGGGCAAATGAAGGTTAGTCCAACAGTATCAGAAAGTAAACGGTTTGAAACTTTCTTGCTCGGACTAACATAAATCTTTGTGTGTTGTTTATATGATAATCCAAGTGTCATAGGATGACGAGAATAATTCATTTCTCTATCCTACACACTGTTATCCTTTGCACGGCCAAGTTGAGCCAGCAAATTCATTTCATCAACCTATTGGTGATCATTGCATATTCCAAAGCAAAGGCAACATCACTCTAGGAATGGAAGCGTGCCAAAGTTTAAGTTGCATATCTAGCATGTTGCCAAAAATCCTAGCTCCAAAAGAAAAGAAAAACACGGGATTAAAAAAAGGGGGAAAAGAAAAATCCCTAGACATCAAGAAAAAGCAAAGTGCCTGGTAAAAAGCAAGGCTGATGTCTATTCAAAATATCCCCAGTAAAGTCTAGATATACGATGAAAAGACCCTGCAAAGGAGTCAGATCAAGATGACTACTCTCCAAATGATGTCGTGCTCAAATTGCAAACACACAAACAGACGGTCTCTTAATGTAACAAGAGACGCTTTTAAACATCCTTGTGCGCTCTAAAAGAGGAGTGTACACTTCAAGAAATGGAGATGTTCTTCGAAGGACATGTGGCAAATTTGCAATGATCACCAATGCCAAACCCTTCACAATTTCTGGGCAAAAAATAAGCCTTTTTCGGTCCCCAATCATTCCAATGTTACAACCCTGAAGCAGTCTTATCTGACTAAGACACTTGGGTTAATGTATAACTTAGCTCAAAGAAGTACGAGCAAGACTATTTCTTTCTCATTTTACAGGGTTCTTGACTTGTAAACCCGGAGCAGATAGTGAAAAATTTCGTTCAACGGCCTTGACTCAAAAGTGAGTCCCCCTTGGAAACCGATATCCAAGCCTAACACTACGGTCCCGTGAAAGACCTCCTGATCGGTCGAAATGTATGCGTTGCGAATGATCCTGAAACCCAGGCATAGGTCGGTAGGAAATTGAGCACTTTTCCTATTAAAGATCATTATCACAGAGCAGTGAGGAGCCTTCTTGGATGAGAAATACTCCAATGGATGTTTTGAGCAAACTCTTTTTGAAATTTTCAAATTGTTTGATCTAGAGTTTCCGTGCAAGGAATTTATGATCACATCTGTATATGGTAGGAATGTTTTGGATAACCTCCAGCAATCAAAATGCACATTTCATGACTAAAACTTAAGTCGTAGAATTTTGTCAGTTAGACAATTAGTCTTCCCAAAGATTACTAATATCTTCTTGGCGAGGAAAATTTTTTCAGGTCTAAGCTTTCTGCAGGACTTTTGGCCGCCCCAAAGACTGGGTGCGTCATCCTTAGGTGAAGCCTTTTAGTAGGCAAATCTTTTCTAAGACCGATCCACAGAATGATCGAGTCTCCGACTAGCCCCGAAGAGCGGGTACGTCATCCTTTGATTCATATCAATTTGGAATCTCATAAATGGTAGAAACCGCCTGAAGGGTCAACTCAATGGTAGAAACCGCCTGAAGGGTCAATCAATGGTAGAAACCGCCTGAAGGGTCAACACAACGGTAGAAACCGCCTGAAGGGTCAATGTATGGTAGAAACCGCCTGAAGGGTCAACCAATGGAAGAAACCGCCTGAAGGGTCAAAACAATGATAGGGAATTGAATGAGCACATCTCTTTTTAAGGAAAAGCACACATTGATGGGCATGAAAATTGGATGTCATGATTTCTTTTCTTTTCCCAGTCGAGTCGATCGGAACACAGGTGTCACCTTGTCTTTGAGAGAAACCTCTGACGAAATTCCTCTCAAAGAGGGGCAGCTGTTGACACCTGATTTTTGATCAGTTTTTCATAGTTTATTTTTTAAAAATTCATAAAAAAATCTATAAAAAGTTAAAAAAAATTAAAAAATCATCTTTGGTAGCCTTGACCAAGCTAAAGGAACCATTTTTGATAAAAAAAATAATTTGTCATATTTTTTAATATTTTCCAAAAATAGAAAAATACATGAAAAATGAAGAAAAATAGCGTTCGATGTCGTAAAAATATAGAAAAATAGTCAATATTTTTATTTTTATTTCCTTTTCATTTTGAACTCATAAATAGTCAAAATTCAAGTTCAATTGCATGTGTTTCTTCACGACGCATAGAGTTGAATTTGGCAAAAAAATGTCATTCGAGTAGTTTAATTTGTAAATTTCTACATATTTTTTAGTCTTGACGTCCAATTAGATCGACCACCATCTACAATAAATTCCCCTTGCTGAATATTTTCGTTTTTGTTTCACATGATTTCATGGTGTAAAACGCCGAGTGGATCCCCAAATATAATCGGGTCGGCATGAGCTCGATAGCTCGTCCAAGACCAAACCAGGGCACGGCGAACCCCATGTGAGTACTCTCGAACTCCTTCGATGCTTCCTAATGCTTTTCTTAGGTTATATCGTGTGTAGAATGGCTAGGACAGCTAAATCATTCTTGAGCTGTGATTGATAAATAGGGCCTTACTAGGAATGCCATGTGATTTATTTGCATATCTAGATTCCTTGAGTTGCGCATTTTATTACTGATTGTGATTGCTAGGATAATCACTCCTATCTGCATGAATTTCTAGATTTAGGGTTCATACCTTACTCATCTGCATGAATCTCAGGCTAGAAAATTCAGTCAACTTAGGTACCGAAAGGGCGTCAACTCTGACAGTTGGTGTAACTAAGTCCCCGAAACCATTTCTCTGGTTCTCGCAGAATTGAATAGAAACTCCCAACTATTCGATTGGGTGGTCCAATCACACCCTAAAAAAATGATTGGTGGCGACTCCATGGCATGCACACTTAGCACATGTCACTAGACCACACTGAAAGTCGATCACGCATACCTCCGTTGCGATTTGGGTAATGGGCCTTGGGAGAGGCCCGCGTCCGACCAGACAGGACGGCCCATTAGCCCTCGAGAGCCCGACAACCTCAAGAGGGTCGCGACAGAAGGGAGGAGCTTTTTCTGTCCATCCTCGTTAATATTGTGGGAAATATTTTCGAGGAATGTGTTAATCAATGCAGAATGCACATATTAAACAATCAATTTACGAAAATATCAAGATTCCGATGGCACTAACTTTAGTGTTATCATGTATAAGGTCGACACTTTAATTTTTGTTGACAATTCAAGTGTTCACCCTTGTAAAAGTACAAAAATAGAAAATAGCAACCCAAAATACACACGTACAGATACACAAATCCCTGTTCCATAGAGTTAAAGAATTAACACACCTTGTTTTGGATTCATCGTTCTTGATGCGGAATTGCGAGAATCCAACGCTTAAGAGCTTCTCCTCTATGAACCCCCTTGATCACTGGCTTCAATGAGACGGCCCCTCACTATCGTTTCTGACGATTTCTATATGTGAGGTTATGTGGACATTAGGGTTTAGAGGAGGGACTTAAGCACTATTTATAGAGAATGAACCCTACCCCCTCATCAAGGATAAGGATATCTCGGCCCATACTATCCAGCACCATATCCTACTTGAATTAGGAAATAATATATCTCTTTCTTATTAGACCAAATAATAATTACAGTAACAATTAATAAAGCCCACAATTGAATATTAAAACGGAATATTCTAACATTCTCCCACTTGGGCTAAATTAATTGAAACTGTACTGTATGTGCGCATCTTTATATTGGTTTAGAGATAATTCCCAACAGTCAATCCGATCCCATAAAGTCTTAAGCACTAGACCATGCCAGTAACTGCATCAGAAGACACAGAGCCATCCACGATCACAAATGCTCTTAACTCTACTGATATGAATTTGATATGGTAGTATGGCAATCGGACAACATCTCAAATAATAGAGACACCTTATATGTTATCCTCCTTGTCAGTCACCATTCTCTCACTTTATGTGTCACAAAACCGGATGTGTCACGAGAGAACATCTTTACGGTTCCAACGAACCAACATATGTCTTACCTTTACAGTTAACTATGCTTTACGTGTAACAAGACATATGTCTTTTGGCTAAAATAAATGCCACAGCCATCACTCAAGGTTTATACAACGCCTTGAGATTTTCAACTGATAT
This sequence comes from Rhodomyrtus psidioides, assembly GCA_021437785.1. NCBI lineage: Eukaryota > Viridiplantae > Streptophyta > Magnoliopsida > Myrtales > Myrtaceae > Rhodomyrtus > Rhodomyrtus psidioides. Next base: position 82,135 of record JAILYB010000330.1, read on the forward strand.
ATGTATTCAACTCCTCTTAATCATTATAACTTTATTGCATGCAATGGAGTTGATGCATATTTAGATGTTACAAAATGTAACAAACACAAATGTAAACTTTATTAGAGCAAATATCGAATGCAGCTCCCACTGAACAACAGCATCTCATGATGCTTACTCAACCCATCAATTAACACATCATAGCATCCCACGATGCTTTTATATTTGCGACATGTCATCTAAATGTGTATGGGAAGAGACTTTAAGTTAGTGAGTCTGCAGCCTTATCATCTGTGTAATAAGCTCCATTGTAGTGTCACCCTTTCATCTGTTACCTTTATGGTCAAAAACTTGACCGCTAGATGTTTAGACCCCTTGCGACTCATGCTGTTGTTAATGAACAACACTGCAGAATTATAGTCACAATACAACTGTATGGGTCTATCCACAAAGTAAATACGGTCAACTCTTTAATGAGATTCCGGAGCCAAATAACCTGAATAGCAGCTGACAAGCATACTACAAACTCCGCTTTCTTGATTGAGGATTACATAGATTTATGTTTACGTTTTTTTTTTGTATGTCGCGACCCGTCCGGAAGCGGACGCGGCTAATGGATTACCGATCGCGGATCTTGGATCGGCGCGAGCCCTCCCAAGCCCATACCAAATCGCGGCGGGAGTATTTTTTTTTAAAGGATTCGACGATAAGAGTCGATCGCTTTCGACCTTCAGTGTGGTCGTAGTGGCATGTGCAAATTGTGCATGCATTTGGAGTCGCCACCGGTCTTTCTTGGAGGGTAGACCGGAAACCTTACTGATCGATTGGGAGAGATCGATCAGTTCTGCAGAACCAGAGATTTTGGGTTCGGGGACTTGGTTACGTTGGTGTCATTACCAACGCCCTTTCGGTACCTAACGCGAGTGATTTTCCTGGCTAAGAGTTCATGCAGGCGCAGTTTTGGATGGGGTAAGTTTGATTCAAGGTTTCATGCAGATTGGAAGACTATCCTATCAACCACAATCAATTTTAATGAAAACGCAAACAAGCGTATAAATAAATCTCATCAATGCACATCAATTCAGATCAATGGCTTCCTAGTATAACCATAAAGGCTTAAGGAAGGTATGACTTCGGACCAGGGGTAAAATGGGAAGATTTGGAGGCTATTAGCCCGAAGGGCAAAATCGTCAATTTTTGGAAGGTTTGGATACCGAATTACCCAAAATATTCCATGGCCAGTTGATTGTGACCATTTCCCATTTTTGAGAATTTTTTGGAATTTTTTTATTTTTCTTCCATTTTTGGAAGACGATTCGCCCAAAGGGCGAAATCGTCATTTTAAGAAGGGTCGGGGTTCAAAACACCCGGAATGAGTCTTGGCCAGTTGTCTGTGGCCATTTCCTATTTGTTTGGGATTTTCCTGGATTTTTTAGAATTTTTTTGGAAGACGGTTTGCCGGAAGGGCAAAACCGTCATTTCTGGAAGGTTCGGGGGGTCAAAAGACCCGAAACAGGCCGTGGCCAGTTGAATGTGGCCATTTTCTATTTTCTGGAATTTTTTTTTATAATTGTTCTGAATTTTCCAAATTTCTTTGAATTTTTTATGATTTTTCATTTTTTATTGAATTTTTGAATTTTTTATTATTTTTTATTATTTTCTGAATTTTTTTTAATATTTAAAATTATTTTCCGGGCCGGGTCAGACCTGGCCCGCGCCTCGCGGGCGCCCGGCCCGACCCTACGGGTCGCAACCGGCCTAAAACGACGCCGTTTTTTATTTTTTGAGAATTTTCTAATTTTTTTAACATTTTTTACTATTATCCGAAAACCCCGGATCGGATGGTCCAGGACACGCCACGTGGCTTCCTCTGGCGCGTCCGATCTTCGGTCAGATCGGACGCTCCTCAGAGTGCCACTTGGCGCAACATCAACCGTCGGATCAAAATATTTTATTATTTTCAAAAATCATTTATTAATTTCTGAAAATCTTTTTATTTTTCCAAAAATCCCAGATCGCGACACATGGCACATTGTCCACCGTCGGATCTGGGTCTTATTTAATCGGACGTGGCCCCACCCGGCTGACGTGGCTGCCGACGTGGCAAGCCACGTCAGCCGTTGACCATTGACCACCGGCGATAGTCGCCGGAGAAGACGGTGAACAGTAACTATTCCGGCGACTATCGCCGGAATCCTCGCCGGACGACCCATAACCGAGCCAAATCTTGGTATTTTTTGTTCGTTCCTTCGGCGTTCGACTCCCTACATGCCCAGAATCAACATACAACTAAAAACAACGCCATGAATACGTCAAAAGCCGGCGAACCGGACCTCCACAGCTCCGTTTCCGGCAAACGATTTGCAGAAATTTTTTTAGCATTCAACCTCGGTTTCGATCATTCAGGAAGCATCTAAAGGAGGTCTAGGGACTTACCTGAGGTCGCCCAATCCTCGGCGACCGCCGCTTACGCCGGTGAGAGCTCCCGGCTCGGTCCGAGCCCGTTCGAGCTCCGACCATCGCTTCCGGCTCGGTTTTGATGCAAAAAAAAGGGTAAGCCGGGCTTAGAGTCAATTATCATGAAGTTTCAAAGCTAGAATCACAACAAATAAGGGTCGGGATGGGTCGGTCGAGACTCCAAAGATATAATGCTCGTTTAGGCATTTCGTCGAACATTCGGCGTGCATTTAAGAAATGAAGCTCATGGGAGAATACCGACCTGGTCCGGGCTTGACGACGGCGGCCGAGAGTTTGGTGGCGACCAGTGGACGTCGTTGAAGGTCTCGGGATCCTCTCTTGCCCCCGGTTTCGCTCGAATCCGCCCGTTCTCTACCTCGGCCGAGCTCTCTCTTTCTTTCTCTTGTTTCTGGCCGACCGCCTTTTCTATGGCCCTCAATCCCCCAAAAACGATCCTCGACCACCAATTTGTGTCCCCTGCATTCGCTCTCCGCTTTTTCTTAAACAATTCACGCCGCGGCTCCACTTTTCAGCTTTCCCCTGCCCTCTCTGCTTTCGGCCGTGGGTCTGCAACTAAGTTGCAGACCCGGTCGGACCGGGTCGGGTCGGGCTTGACCCGACCGGCCCGGTTCGACCAAATCGGCCCAATTAGGCCCCAAATTGACCTATTTTTCATGAAATTGATGGCAAAATCGGACTCCTTGACATGTTTACTATCAAATATGGGTATTTTCGTGAATCAATTGATTGAAATTTAGTGAAAACCCCAAATTGTCCCTAGGATCCGAAAATGATTTTTGCTTAATCGAGGGCCTAAACGATCAAATTAGCCCGAATTGAACCCACCAATGTATTCAGCATGATGAAAAATATGGGGTTGAGGTGTTTAATTTTAATGGGTATGCCGGTATGAAATTTAATTTCAAAAATTGTGAGACCGGGGACTAAATTGAAAGGTTTTTGTGCAATTAAGCCCTTTTGTTTAAAAGGGCAAATTGACCCAATTGCACTTCGAGACTTCAGAATTCAATGTCATGGCTTAAGAAAAGTGATAATTGAAAATTAAAAGACTCGAAAAGGATTTTTTTAGGCTCGGTTCGGGTTTATGTTTGTGAAGGAACATAGTGACCCGAGCCGAATTTTTGAGATTTAAAGTAACACACTCGAAGAGGAAATTAAAAAAAAAATTATTGAATATTTTTGTGTATTTTTCTGACCACGAATGGTATTTTTATGATTTTTTTGGGTATTTTTAATAATTAAATAAATTCAAAAAATATTAAAAAATACCAAAAAATATTTTTTGTTCAAAATTGGTTCCTAAGGCCAGGCCAAGGCTTCCAAAGTTGATTTTGTGATTTTATGACCTTTTTTGATATTTTTAATTAATTTTAAAGAATAAAAATCACAATAATAGATGGTCGAAAATCATGTGTCAACAGCTGCCCCTCTTTGAGAGGAATCTCGTCAGAGGTTTCTCTCAAAGATAAGGTGGCGCCTGATTCCTAACCGACTCGACTGGGAAAATGAGTGAAGAAATGCTACGACATTGAATCTTTAAGGCTCATGATAAAAACTCAAATTAATCCCTGGTTTGCTCTAACCATTGGAACATGGGCTGGGATGAGAGAGGCTTACCTAAAGCTCACCTGTCGGATGCTGCCGGTTGCGACGACTTTCAAGCAGATACCTAGGACTTGTCATTCCGAATATCCTAGGGAGATTAAGCTCTAACCTGTATGGTAGGTCATACCATTATGAGATTCCTAACTGGTAGGAACCTAAGGAAGGCGCATCCCATGCTTTGGGATTGCCAAGGATTTTGATCCGTATGGTGGATCGGACCTTTGTGTCGATGCTTATGGCGGTATTTACCAATGAGTTGACCCTTATGG
>JAILYB010000331.1:0-83059 GCA_021437785.1 Rhodomyrtus psidioides
TGGGGGATCAATTGTTTGTTTTGTACAAAACAGAACTTCACAGGAATGTTTATGCTTCATGGAGAAGCTGAAGTACCTTGAGCGAAAGTACAGCATTTCGGTCATTTTTTGCACAATCAACAATACGAGGAAGTACCCGAGCAACCTTGCAATTTTGTAACATCTGAAAGAAAGTTTTAGATGCTATATAAAAAGCGCAACACAAGTGGAAGGACATAATATCATCACATGGAAAGTTACCGTTTTTATGCAGTTATCTGCAGACTCTGCAATCACAAGTACAGTAATCACAACTAACTTGAAAAGCACCTGCACCAGATATATTCTAACCATCAAAATTAATAGAGTAGCCAGAAGTCTCATGAGCTGCTCGACTTTTAAAGTATTCTGGTTTACTCTTTCTTTTGCTGTTATCTACATGCACCTTAAGTAATTAACAACATTGCAGTTGCATGACATTTATGTAGATGATTGTATATTTTCCAACCATACATCAATAATTGAAATCGTGTTTTATTAGGTGGTGATAATAAATATAACCAAACCTTATAATCAAGAAATACATACTTTATGAATGGTAAACTTTGAAATTTTAGACGTCATTGATGTTTTGTTTAAAAATATCTTCAAGGATAGCTTACTGATTTTAAAAAAAGATCAGCATAGTTACTTTTTTAACTTTACGTTTAAAGTCACTATGCTCATTAGCATATCTTTGCGTATGTTCATCAATTATAGGCGTGAGAGAATGATTATGTTATCAATATCACAAGTAGAGAGTTTGAGTGGCCTCATTCAGTAAAATCAAGTACATAAGTTTGAGTGGCTCATGTGCAGTAAAATCAAGGAAGTATATATAATATGTCATAAGCATACTATAAATGAGATGAACATTTAGTAACATCTCTTCTTGTGTACAACTATTCATATTGCGAAGAAGATTTAACTCTATTATTGGGACAAAAATATTAAGTCCATTTACAAAATACATAATTTAACAATTGAATTTTCTTTCAAATGTTGGAGATCCAATGGATTAATATGTTATGTAAAAGGTAATGGAATGGAGCTTTGGTGGGAGCGTGACATGTGGCCTAAACCACAAAACTCCATTTTACCCAATTTTCTAAGTTCATGTAACATATACAAAGAAGTCAAAATCAGAAAAATTACCGGGATGAAAATCTCAGCACAAGCCTCAAAATCACCTAGGAGTTCCTTAGATAGAAAGCATAACAGATGGCAAGCCTTCAAACACAAGGAGATTATATTGTTACCAGAGAAACCAAACTGAAAATGGGGTATAAGGAGACATTACTTGTAAAATATTTGCCTATACTTTGGTCCACATGTCTAGCATGAAAGAGAGCAGATGAAAACTGCACAGACTATTATGTCATGTACATTTTTAGCCAATTCTCCTAACAGCATACCTCCATGATTGACAATATAAAGGCGTAGTAAGCACAGTGAAAAGTTCTACAGCAAAAAAATCTTCCATGAAATCATATATGAAACATGGAATAGACATGCCTATGTTGCCTGGAAGCCACGTGGCGCCATATATGCAGAGATCTAATAATTAGTTACCGTGTTGAAATTTCACATGAAATAAGGTGAGAGATGGCAGATTAGCGGAGTTTACTGAAGGTAACATCATGCAAAATAAAGGTACTATCCTGGAAGGTGAAAACATGATGGTGTATAATATCATGGTACTCCCACAACCACGTCACTGGTCGTAGACCGTCAATCAGTAGTATGTCAGCGCGAAAACTACATTCTAGCAGCGAATTTTGACCTCCTGTGTTTGTCAAGTGTCAGGTGAGTGAAACTTGCAGGCTGACAAAATGGTTGATACGAATTGACTCGCGGGGAGCTTGCGTGCAGGACTTGGTGATACCGGTGCTTCCAGATGATGAGATTTGCAAGTTCATTTATGTTGAGATCAAGGTTGTCAAGATCGAGATCCTACTTAGGATCGGGAGGGGGTGATAGGATCGTAAATCGTGGGATCGACACGGATCGTTAAGATCCTACTAATATACTACATAAGTTAAAAAAAATTATATTAAAACATATATATACATTTTAAAAAAATATATGTCAATTTATAATATGATACGAAAGACATAAATCACTATTTAAATTTATTGAACAACTTCAAATTCAAAAGACATAAGTTATAAGATATGTTTTTTACAATACAAAAAAAAAATCATAACATCAAATTAAAAGAAAAAAAGTTCAATTCTAATTTAAAATAATTTAGTCAAGTCATAATCATAATTTGGTCTTAAGATAATTTTTTTTTTTTTTTTTTTTTTGGGGGGGGGGGGGGGGGGGGGGGGTGGTTTGGGGGAGGGGGGAGGAGTCTGAGATATTTCTGGCACGGGCCTTTTTTGTCTAGTGAAAAATCACTAATTCTCTCCTGTCGTCATCTCTCTCTCTCCCAAAGTGTAACCAAACTGGCCTTCCCTTCTCTCTTGTCGTCGTCTCTCTCTCTCCCTCCCTCCTTCCGCTGCAGACCCTTCGCCTGAAAGAACAGGAAGAAAACAAGGGAATCGATCGCAGCCGCCGCCGGATGGCTGACGTGTCGGCGCAGCCCCGTCGGGAGGAGCTATGGGACGCGCTGCTTGAGATGACGAGGCCGGCGCAAGAGAAGACCCCGCGACCCGATCCACTTGGCGATCCGGCTCAGCTCAAGCCTCGGCTCCGCCGGCGTCTCCCTCCCCTCCGTCGACCTTGTCTACCTCCTCATCTCCCACATATGCCGGGACAACCGCGTCTCGATCTCTTGGAAGTTCCTCGAGAAGGCCCTGGCCGTCGGGATCATCCCTCCCATGCTCGTCCAGACAGTTCTGTCTTCCAGGTCCTTCCATGTTCGATTTCTTCTTCTTCCTCACAAAACAGGGAGCGATTTCGACTTCTTTCTTCTTCTTCACAAAACAAGGAGGAGAGTCGCGAGTCTTGCGACTAGGTATGGAAAGAAATTAGGGTTTCAAACGGGAATTTGGGGTTTTTATTTTAAAACCGGGACACAGCTTTTAGGAACGGTGGGATCGCACGATCCCACCGATTTTACGATCAAAATCGACGATCCTATGCGATCCTGTCTATTTGCGATCCTGGTACCGAGTTGAATCGCTGATGACGAAAAAAATCGTAGGATCGTACGATCCTACGATTTAAATCGCGATTTTAACAACGTTGGTTGAGATGGTACTTTGTTTGATTTTGGTGGTGTTGCTGGGTTGCATGAAGAGGAACGTTTGGTCGGATTGGGATGTTTGGGATGTGGTTTTCTATCATTTTTAAGGCATTTTTTTCATAGAGGGAGGCAACAAAGTGAAGCAATGAAGATTAAAGTGCAGGAGCTAGAGTCAACTCGAGTTCATGTACATTCAGCTATATGAATCTTACTTGTTACCATCTCAGCGCATTTGGTTGCCTAATGAAAAATAGTATCGGACCAATGAAAGATTAAGAACTAAACGGTGCATGCATTGCGTAATAGACTACTGTTTTTTCATGTAATGCATGGTCAATGCACTGAGAACCGGGGGGTCATTCAATAGGATTCTCACATATGGAGATCGTTTTGCGTTGGTTGTTTCAACGCTGGTTTTGACACTGGCCTTCAGATGTTTCTATTCTTTTTCTTTTTTGCTTTTTTTGCTTTGCTTCATTTAAGAAATAGCGGAATGTGTATGCATGACGAGCAATCCCACAGGCAACAGTTTCATGCCCATAAATGTAGTTTCATTCAAAAGAAAATGTAAGTAGCCCACGTATATCTATGCCACAGGCAATAGTTTCATGCCCTCAGCAAAATGATCAAAATTGTGCTTAGAAACCTGAAATGTAAATCTCAGATAGATGGCATCAACAAGATATATGAAAATGTACATGCTCACCTGCTTAACTACGCTAGACCTTCGGTCTGATAACTGCGTGCTGAGAGGGCCCACAAGTTGCTTCAGGAGTCCCCTGAAACATGCATAGTCCGATGCACCTGGAATAAGGGACAATAACACAGTCAAGTGATAGAAACAACTAAATCCTGGCAAACCCTAAAGCATACCCAGGCTAGCAAAAGTTGTCGGGATCTACTATCAATCCAAGAAAACTCAATGTTGAAGTTGCTCTAGATGAAGCAAAATATGAAACACGATTTGAAAAAGAAATCCCACTTTATCACGAAAGGATGAGACCCAAACATATCCAATTCAGTATTTTGCCACATATAGAACATTCAAATGGAACCATTATAACTAAACCCAATGCCTCAATGATGGAATTTTAGACAAGTAAATGCCTTCGACTTCTAGATGCATAAGTGATATGTATGTTCGCCTTTCCCGAGACCTAGATTTGTACCACCAAACATGCACTCTCAAAAAGGGCCATCCCATGAGAGAGGACCTCTCTTTTTTTTAAGTACTCATGTTCATCGTCACGGTGGGGAAGGGGGCGCTGCCACTGCCACACCTAAACCAGGTGCCAACAAGACTCGGAAATCTATTGTCAGGGACGAAAAAGTTTTTGCGAGCATTATTCACATACACCATGAAGGCATGCTACGACGTAATATTGTACTTCATACATCTCTTTTACCAGACAAGGCTAAGTTGCCCCTTCTCAACCATGTTACCAAAACAGTATTAAAGAGTGAAAAAGCTAACAACAGATAAACAGGCAGAAAATAACCTCCGGAAACAAGCCCTTCAACTCGCTGCATGGCAGCAATGCGCACAGACCAGTCTTTATCTGGTACAAGAGTAGAGGAAATCTTCTCAAATTGCATTATTAGCTCTTTCTCTGAATAGACCTTTATTGGTTCTATGGGTTCTCTGTATCATCACCTTCACCTGCAATTAAGGGAAGAGAGGCTAAAACGAGCTAGTCAAGGCATCAGTAAAACCATTAAGAGGAATGCTTTGAGCGCTCTTGATGAAGCCCTATGTCAAATGCTCTCTTCTTAGCAAGAACACTGAACCTCCGGAAAGTTATATCCACAATATTAAAAAGCTATTTCTATGATGTGTAATACAACTGATTCCAGGAAAACTCCCTAAAATGACCATGAAAATAAGTTGCTTATTCCGCAATATAATAGAAAATTGCTCATTACTATGACATTCACAATGACAATGGCTTGAAGTGAAAAAATAAACTGCCAACAAGCTGATAAAATTAAACTCAAAAACATGAGTAAATGAACTAATCCTCCCAGGGACCTATCAATGCCAATAACCGAAAGAAAATCAGCCATTAATGGCGCAACAGTTTTAAACTATTATAATTGATACTGCGATAAAGCACACCCTACCCTTCTAGCATCAATTTTCAACAAATAACAGACCAAGTTGCCAAGAGAAGGGACTAACATCTACCGCATATGCCCATCTATTATCAAGGTCTGAGGAGTAGCCCAAAAGAAGTAAGGAAAAAGCTTTTAATTTCTTTTGGGCCATCGCCTCCAGTTTAAGAACTCCTATTTTGGGTTAAAAGAAATTACCAAATCTTCAATGTAATACCAAGGAAAGCTAGACAAACACAGCATAGCAGTTGCTCAGCAGTGAATACGCAGAACCACTTCTCGGGCTATTACAAAGGATATTCCCCCACAAATATAGCAGTTTACAGTTTCAAGTCAAATGCAAAACTATGAGTTGTCAGGGAGGAGAGGATGTGATTTAAATGGAAGAAGAACGCAAGGGAAAAGTGGTCATAGTATTCTCTTAGATGAGACAGAAAAAGGAAAGGAGGAAAATTTGTTGTTGGGCCAACTTGACTCATTCCCCTCGGATATCAAGAGAAAGGGATGAGTTGTTGAGTGAATATCCCAAAGTGACATTATATAGAGGATATTGTTGTCACATATGTTCCAAAAAACCTAACCTTACTTTCATTCCATTTAATTTCCTTTCTTCTAGATAATAAATTATAAAGCAAGATGCTCTCTCTCCACTTTCTGATTCTTCAATAAAATCTTTTGTAATTCTTTACGGGCAACTTTCTCCCCAAATTGGTATTGTGCGAGTCATGTGCCATCGGTTAAGCATTATGAGTCTTTCCCTAGAAGGTGATAATGCGAACCTCCAAAAAGAGAAGCTCCCCTTGAGGAGTTCTTTGCTCTCGGACTGCTTCTTCTGTAATTAATGCTCACTGGCTTCATTTCTCCAGCAGTAACCTTGTGGCTCAGTCCATCTGAAGAGCGGTTTTGGGGTTCAATTCTCTCTAGTCTTGCATTAATATCTTTTACCTGCATTCACATGTCTTTCTATAACAAAAGAAGTAAAGAAAAGGTAACATAAAGAGTCCTCGTGGTGGGAAAAAAGGTCAAAGAAGAAATCTATGTACCAAAAATAATGTGACATCAATAATGGAGTCTAATATTGTCGATGTTTTTGAAGAATAGGCTCGAGAAAAGAAATTTGGTGAGGAAAGTTTTCAAATTAATATTCACCATGGAAGCAGGAAGAGAATGACGCTGAAGTTCGTCACGAAATTGGTCACCCGCTTGAGCATACATTTCCTGCCATTAAACTCCCAAATTAATATAATAGAGATTCTACGCCATAATTAGATGAACAAGGGAGATTAAGTACAATGAGAATTTAAAAGTTCAATACAAGTATCTAAAGAATATTATCTGTTTTTCCCGTTTATATAAGTTTAATCAATCAAATCTACTACAATAACCAAACCTAAGCAAAGAATAATCACTTTCCATTAATTGGAACAATTAGAGCGATCATTGGGACACTAAGACCGTACGGATATGAACAGATCGCAATTGTTTTGAGTTCTGCTTTCAGAGACAAGTTGAGAAGAGAAGACACTAAATCATTTAAGTGAGCCATACTGCTGATCAGTGTACTGGCTACGACATTGTGAAGAAGAACATTAAAAATTCACAGGGTAAAAGAACAATTCCAGAAAACCATCAATCGTAAGTCATTGCTTCAATTGGAATTGTGGCTACTTTCATAATAAGAACCTTCACCGCATCCTACAGCAGTCACTTTCTACTATTAATGAAACAATCAATCCAACTAACAGTTCAAGTTTAAGCTGTTCTTGAAACCAGATATGACAATAAACAGCTTTTAAACTAAATAAGTGAGACAACGTTCAGCTCGCAACAGACTTAGTCCAAGGGCACAACCGGACTAATGTTTGAAAGCAAGGTTGCCATAAGTATATTACATAACATCGTAATCACGTTGACAAATTCAGATTAACAATAAATAGTACTGCGAAGTAATTTCAAGAACTTCACTGACCTCAATGCATGAAATAGCAGCTTCCCTAACACCATGATTGGAGTCATTCAACATCTGTAATATCTGGTGATTGAAAAGAGTCAATTAAATCCCACTTCAGTGAAGATAAAACGGAAAAGCTGAAGAGCAGTGTTGCCATCCAGATAAGTCAATGATCATACAGGAGGAAGAATTGCCCGCTGAAGGGGAAGCTCCGTAGTTGCAAAAAGGCTGATAGCAGAAGTTACAGTTCGCGCAAACTCTTCTCTAATCCTCCAACTTTTGTGTGCCCAGGCATAAGAACCTGCTCTTTCCACAATAATCGTCGGAGAAGAGACCTGGGCCATTCAACATGTCAATCCAAATTCCCTTTTCTTATTCAGTTTGTGCATGCCAAAACAAGAGCCTCAATAACATGAATCCATTCCTGGAGATATCTACATGTACCCAATGAGTAGAAAAGATTCGTATGTCATGGAACTGGTGTTTCTGAAGTATTCTAGTTGCCCAGTTCACTTATGGAAAGCTAGTCTGAGAGTTGCTGAAGGAGAAACTTTTCACCTCAGATAAAGGTAACAAAGGACCAATTCCATGATAGAGTTGCAAAGCTGATTTTCATTTTCTGTTTGTTTATCCTTAGTTCTAAGGAACAGTTTGAAAAAACTACACGGTTTCCTTGCACAAGAACAGCCAGAAACAACTATATTAACAAAAGCAAGGTCGCATATGCTGAATAACCCCTCAACGCCAGTGGCTCTATAGCATTCATCTTTCCCTTCATCTCAGTCGAGGACAGTCAACCACAGAATTGGAACAAAATTAGAACATCAACCAGCCAATTAGGGTGAGAGGAGAGCATCTGTCCAGCCAACCCTTCATTGGTATTTCAACAACCAATACGCCAAACGCTTATAAATATGAAAATAGCACAACATGAACCGACGCAGAATTCAATGCAATGGACCACGCATGAGTACATGCGATTGTGCATTCACTCTAATTACCTCCATCAGAGTGAGCAAGAACCGCCTAGCAGCATCCCTAACAGGATGTTTACCGTCGCCGAGTCGCTCGACCACCGCGGGAACGAGCGCATTGAAATGCAACTTCAGGCGCTCGCCGGAGAGCACCGCGGCGGACGCCAGGGCCTGGAGCGCACCCTGGCAAACCCTGAAGTTGTTGTCCTTGAGGAGATCCAAGCAACAGTCCACCAGCGACGTCGTCTCCGCGGCGGAGAGGCCCTTCCTGGAGGCTTCCAGGAGCTGGTGGAGCCGCTCCACCCCGGCCATCCGCTCCTTCGTGTCCTTGGCGCGGGCGAGCTCCAAGGCCTCCTCCATCGGAAACGATGACGATGAACTGCGCTCGGATCTGGCGCGCCGGAGGTTAGATCTGCGCCAGTTGAAGATTGAAGCAGGAGGAGCCGGCAATGTGATTCGAGCGAGGATGAAGCGATTGAGTGTCGAGTTTTCAAAAAACGATAATGGCGAAGCTAGAGAGAGAGAGAGAGAGAGGATTTAGCGGTAGAGTGCCGCTAAACTCAGTGAGAGCAAGCGAGCGAGAGAGTAGCGTGAGCGACGGGCGAGAGACGAAGGCGAGTGCCGTTCGTTGGAGAGTAGTTGAGATAATCGCCACTCGAATCGATCGAATTTACGACTTGTGCCACTGCGATTGACTTTAGACTCGACCACACTGCCTACGATAGACCTTCGAGAAAACTGTTTCTGTTCCAAAAATATTTCGAAAACACTTTTAAAATAGAAACGCGTATGGTTCAAAAATGTTTCGATTGCGTTTGGTATCGCTCCCTGAAATGTATGTTTGGCAAAAAAATGTTCCAAAAAAAAAAATACTTTTGGTCCTAAAAAAAGAAACAGAAAAAAGATGCTTTTTAGTTTCTAAAACAATTTTGATCCTGACGCTCTCTAGTCGCCGCCGCCGTCGCCCGCCGGTCGCCGCCGCCACCGCAGCTATCGATCCCTCCTTTTGGCGAGAAAAGTACTTTTTTTTAACTTACCAAACGATGTTCTCAAAAATCGTAGCCGGAAATAGAAACATAAAAAAAATGTTTCTATTCCAAATATGTTCCCAGGAACAAAAACGTTATTAAACGCAGCCTTCAGTGCTAGGAAATACTTTTAAAGAAAAAAAAAACTTGCTTCTGAGTTTTGGAATACTTTTGAAACCACCACCCATCGCCACCAACGCGGCCACCACCCGCCGACGACCGTTGCCGGCGCCGACGGAAAAAAGTATTTTTTTTTAATTTACCAAACGCATTTTTTTCTCAAAAATTGTAGTCGGAAACAGATACACAAAAAAGTGTTTCTATTGAAAAAAATACTCCAAAGAACAGAAACGTTATCATACGCAGCCAAATTACTAACGAGGGCATAAGTAAGGTCGAAAATGTACGATGAAAACATACTTCCTCGCTCGTGATTTTTGTCAAGATTCCGTCTAAACAAGTTGACATATATAAGCTAGAGGAACATGACTCAATGGTCCAGCATTATTCGAGTGCGCCAAGCCCGGCCACACTTTAAGTACACTTCAAATTCGTCCCCAGCCAAAGAAAAAGAGAGGAGGAAAAAGGCAACGCTAGTAAAATACACCTTCGTGCTTAATGGACTTCCACAAAACACCGGGAAAATAGAGCTAGTAATTGGGCCGAAGATATCTATGCTCGGAGAGTCGTCGCCGTCAAGTGCGAGAGTCCAGGGCCATGATGGTGCTGAGGTTCATGGGGCTCATGTACTGGGTGGACCCGCTCAGAATCTGCTCGACTATAAGCCGGTTCGCGCGCTCCGACGGGTGGAACGGGTCCCAGAACGCGTACACCTTCCGGTCTGGGCACAGGTTCGACACCGCGGTGCATGTCCCTAGCCCGTTGTAGGGGCCTTGTCCGCAACACGCTACTTTCGAGGTCACGAAACCTGATCCCCAGAAATTGAGTCGGAGTTCCAAAATCTCATTAGATCGAACACAAGCGTACTAGGAACAAAGATTTCTGATAATTATGAGAAATCATAAGAAAAAAATATATAGATTTTTTTTTTGGCCGAATAAGAAAATAAATGTCGATTGGCCCAGAGAAAAATGATGTCCAAGGTTAGATGAATAGTAACCTGGCACCCTTTGAAAACCATGATTCTTCGGTTGGGCTAAGCCCAAGCCCACGATGAATGTCCCAGTTCAAAATTCAAGAATTGGGAATGTGACAGGAATCCCAGGGGAAAATTTTACCAAATCTACCAAACCTCATGCAGATTATTACTAACAAACGTTAATTAGCAATGACAACGTAAGGGGGATCGAACCGAATTTGGTGGGGTTGTTGATGAAGTTCATGTTCATTTGGAAGGCATTGGCGCCGATGAACACGTCGGAGCCTATCTCGCCGTTGAGCTCCTTAAGCATTTGAACCAGCTCCGGGTTGAATATCGCGGCCGCCTGCTGCAGCCTGGGCGCGCATTCCCCGTTCCTACTCCCTGTCATGGCTAATTCAGCGGGGACACAGCCCAGCGGTCCCGTGCCGGTGACCAAAACCCTCCGAGCCCCTAACTCATAAAGCCTCTACAATGTTCGACAACCCCATTTGAGCATCACGAGTCCACAACTAAACAGATGATAGAGCTATGCGTGAAGCTTCCGTAGATATGGAAATTACCCTGAGAACTTTCTTGTACTCGGAGATGAGATATCGGGAGTACTCCGGGATGGTGAATTGGCGCGCTCTTGCGGATATGGGCGTCAAGAAGTAGTTATTGACCCAGTCGTTGCCGCCGAGAGTGATGAGGACGAGGGCTTGGTTCACTCGCTGCTGCGCCTGAGCCGGGCCGATGACCGCGCCTAACCTCTGTTGGTACTGCTGAAATAATTGCAATTGCCTGGCGATTCTTATGATGTTTAGCTGCACAAACATGAGAATTTGCTTAATCAAATGCAGCTGATAGTACGATGTTTGGCTTGTACGTCCATAATGTGATGGAAACGTGCTAGTGATGTGAAAAAAAGCTGATGGACATACAAACTGGATTCCGGTGTCGTTGAGGATTCCGATCCCGGCCGAAGCAAAATTGGCGCCAACCAGTAGCTTTTGTCCGGTCAGTTCCGGGCTTAGGTACGGCAATGTGGGTTCTGCTCCAATTTTCTCACCTGTATATTTCACATGTCAAGTCAGTGAGCAAAAGATAGAGAAGGAAACATCGATGTAGCGCCGACGACAAGCTTCGGACGTACTGATAATGTCTGGGAGATTCAAGCCATTCGAGAACCGCCCCGTGGGCCTGTGAGTCGGATAGTCGATGCCGTACGGGGGAGAGTCGGCGCGGGCAGTGGTGGCCAAATAGTTGTTGTTGCCGCTATCGACGAGCGAATCGCCGAACACGAGGAATGCGCGAGCTGCCTCGGCTCGAGGCGCGGTGACCGACACGAGAACCGCCACCAGGAGTGTGACCGCAAGAGCCCTGGAAGAAACAATGCAGGCTAATTTAGACATGTTTGGAGAGAGGAATAACGGACGCGAACGGATCTCTTTCCTGGGGTAACGTGGCCGTTTACTTTGTATATGGTGGATGCAGTGGGATGGTTTATATAAGGAATTTTATTAGGGTATCCAACTTGGGATTTTTTTTTTCTCTCGAGAAAATGCTTTCAACCTTAAATTCACACACTATCATCGTTTATTTTACATAAAGTACTCATTGATCGAGATATTGTGTGGTAATTAAGAAATAACTGACGACACTGCCAGACTGTCAAGCTAGCAGCTTCTTTTCTCTCGGAGAGATTGACGCGGTTTTATTGGTTGCACATCATAAATGATTTATTTTTATATAGTGAAGTAGTCTCGTTAAGATCCGATACATGTAGGTTTTGAATACCAAAAAGTGAGATTCTATCTGTGTTAGGCACATACAACGAATCATTCTTCCCCTCTTACCATCCTAGAAACTTGCTAAGGACCGAATCTTTCCCCGAGAATCACCCCCCGCTCTCATTGAACCCGGCTTCTACTCATGTGAACCAGTTGCGACTTCAGTTGTATCGCGATTGCAAACAAAATCGGAGAAAGCGGAAGTGGAAAATTAAATAAATTCGAAATTTTTTAAGGAAAGGGGAGGAAAAGATTTAACTTTATTATTTTTCGAAATCATTTTCGCTCCCCTCCTTTTTAATCATATGCCATGACCTGGAAGTAGAAGTGACGAGGAGGAGAATGAAAAATTCTGGTTAGTAGAAGGGGAGTGAGAGCAATCGCAATGCACGCACCTTAAGTCTCCCTTGTTGCAGGGGTGGTTGGCATGAAATTTAATGGAGCCTTGCATGCATGGAGACAAGAGTCAAAAAGGCTACGTGGAAGAGGGCCCGGAGACATTTATCTAATTAGTCCTAAACTAACTTCTTCTTATTCTTCTTCTTTTTTAAGAGTCCTAAACTTACTTGAGCATGTGTCAATTCGATCTTAAATATTTTAATTTTGTCAACTTAATTCTAAATATTTGCGCAAAAATTCAATTTAGTCATTTCGATCAATTTTCGTATCGCTAACCTGACAGTTCATTGTTCATTGGCTGTCATGAGTGATGACTATTATACTAGTGATTTTCGATAAAAATTGATCGGAATAACTGTATTGAAATTTGGCGCAAAGGTTTATGAGTAAACTGGCAAAATTTGAAAATTTTAAGACTAATTCGGCGTCCCTCTCAGGACGAATCGAATAATTTCGAGAAAATTATCAAAAAAGTCATAAACCTATTGCGCTTTTGCCAATTCAGTCCTAAACTTTTTTAGTTTTGCTAATTCAATTCCAAAACTTTTGTATTTGTGACAATTCAGTTCTAAACCTTTCTTTTGAGCCAATTCAGTTCTAAATCTTTTGTATTTGTGTCAATTCAGTTCATCCGATCAATTTTGGTCGGTTGGTGCTGACGTGGTTTTGTCAAAATCTTTAAATAATATTTAATTTTTTTTAATTTTTTGTTTGTGTTTCTCTTTTATTATTATTTTTTTGGTTCCTCTTCCTCTGGCCATGGCTTCCACATGTCATGACTGGAGCAAAGGACTGGCAGGCCATTGGCTCCCAATGCAGGCGTCGACACCATTGGGCGAGGCTGTCGCCCAGCCATGGCTCGCCGTTATTGATTCATTCCTCCCTTTCGAATTCGACGAATCTTGTATGGTTCCTACGTTGGCCATCGCTCGCGCTCTCCTTCGACCATGGCGTGAGGAAGCCATGGCCTGAGGAAAAAGGAGACAAAAAAAAAAGAAATAAAATAAAATAAAAGCAAATATATATATATATATTAAAATATTATTAAAATTTGCTCCAACAACGCCACATCAGTGCCAGCATACCAAAGTTGGTCGGATTGACTGAATTGGTACAAATACAAAAAGTTCAGAATTGAATTGATTAAAAAATGCTCATGACTGAATTGACATAAATGCAAACGGTTTACGACTGAATTGATAAAATTAAAAGGTTTATGACTGAATTAGGAAAATTATAATATGTTTAGGACTGTTTTGACAATTTTCTCAAATAATTTCCCCTTAAGCATTTGGATGCAACCTTTCTAAGAATTCTTGTTTTTTAAAGATCCGAGATATAACGCGTTTAAGTTTCTTTTACGGACCTCAATGAAAAAAAAAAAGCACAAAAGACTATTGGAAGCGTGCAGTGAAAGTTCGATACTTTTACTTGGGGAGATCATCGAAAGGGAGCCCAAGTCCAAACTCGTTAACATATCCAATTATACTCACTTTCACTCAAAAGCTTAAGTCATTGAGTTATGGGTCAATTTGGATATATTAACTGTTACACACCACATTAGTTCTCCAATGCGAGACTTTTTTAACACAATTCACACGTGCATCTCAATAATGACGCTATTAAAATCTTAGATTCCGCCGACGTTTGACTTAAAGTAAAACCAGGCAAAGGTTGCCATGTCTTACAACTACAAACCCCAGTGACCAATCGGGAGGAGCAGCGGATTTGGATCTTTAAATGCGCCTCCCTTTGCTAGTTCGAAACCAACCAATGGGCAAACAAAGGCAAAGAGGAAAAAAGGAGACATACAAAGGAAGGACCTGACAATCACCTTCCTAACACTGCGTTATCATTATTTACGCCGTCGCGATAACGCCAAGACGTCACTAAACATGCGGGCTACGTTTAAAAAAAATATATATTGGGTATACATCTCAAGGAATGTCAAAAGTTCAGTTCGATTTTTTAAAAAATCGAATTGAACTGAACCATTAGAAATATGAGCAAACTGAACCAAATCTTGATACTAACCGAACTGAACTGAACTAAAAAACGCGGTTCGGTTCGGTTCGGTTCAGTTTAGTTATCAGTTCGATTTTCAATTTTGCTTTTTTTTCCTTTGTTTTTGTTTTTTCCTTTTTTGTTTCAAATTCCGAGTCTTCACGAACAGTAAGAGTGAGGGGAGAGAGATGAAGGAAAGAAAATGAAAAATTGGTATCCGCGAACTGAACCAAACTGAACTGATCCGAACTGAACTATTAAGGTATCCAAATTCTTTTGCTATTAACCGAACTGAAACTGAACTGAACTGAAAATTTACGAAATTTCAGTTCAGTTCAGTTTTGGTTCAGTTGTTCGGTTCAGTTTTGACACCCCTACATCCCATGCCTCTCGCAATTGATGTGGGATAATTTAGTGTTTTACAGAGCGGCTTATTACTCGTGTGAGAGCGAGGGAATGCATGAATAAAAATAATACTCCGTGCAAAAAAAGAAAAATATATATATGAAATCGGATCGTTGAAAATGATCAAACAAATAATTCAGAGTCGTAGGCGGTGACAATTTCATTTGGTGGGCCAAAATTGCATCTCAAAGACACGTTTAGGAAAATGTCATGAGCCGGTCATCGATTTCTTGTTTGATTTTAATGCATTGGTCCTTCATGTCACATCGTTGTGATTCGCTGGAAAACAGAGGGGTTTTGCGGGTTTTTAATTAGCACAAATTATAGTTTGAAATCAGATATAGGCGGAGTACCTTCGGATAATTAGTTTATTGCATTTGTGGACCCAAAAAAAAAAAAGGATGTTATTACCCGACTGGGCAGTTTTTTGAGAGTGACCGGCGCATGCATACGACAGTACTTTTGAAGCAAAGTTTCTACTCCAGAAGTGCTACTGAAACAAAAAAAAAAAAATTATCATGCAACTTCATTTTTCTATTTCTGAAGCATTCTTTTGCTGCAAAAGTAGTTTTGGAGCTACTTGAAGAAATTAAAAAAAAAAAAATTCTACTTCTGTCCGGAAGTAAAAAAGTCAACTTCTGCTCAGAAGTAGAAGTAAAAAAAATCAATTTTTGCCCGGAAATGGATTTATAGAGAAGAAGTGTTGCCATGCGTGTTATTGTAGGCTCAACCTCTTATTGATGGACAGGTGACCCCACTCGACCCCCTCGAGCTCAAGAGTCTTAGGAGATAAACAAGCGAGTTTTGGGCAATGTTTTCCCAAGAGAAAGACTGATCTGTTGGTCTTTAGCGCAAAGCCTGGCTGATTCATAAAGCACTCACAACAAATTTTACGTGAGGGGCACACTTGGGGCGCATGACAACAATTATGGAGCAGAAATCTGTTTGGTTACGTAATTTTTTTTCTACTGTTATAGCATTTTTTTTTTGCTTCAAAAATAGTTTTGAAGCCACTTGAAGAAGAAGAAAAAAAATATTACTTTTCTCCATAAGTTGATTTCGAGAGCATAATATTGCCATGCGCGGCCTTGAACAACACATTAGGCCGAACTTTTGGTCTAGACAAACTCAATGATCTCCTCTCCATTTATCGAAATACGACTTTCACTCTTCATTATATAATGTCGTGATCACGGTTTTTGTCCTCCTCGCACCGAATTCATCCCGGGTTATTCGCAACAGATGCATTTACAAACACATTGTCGACGAAATTATGGGATAACCTTCAAAATACACTCCATTAAAAAATGTGTTAAGAGAAGCAAGAAACAGAGATTGCCTTAATTTTAATAAGTGGTGAACGAAGAATAGAGAATCATTGAGATCTATCCATAGGCTTGAGAGACAACAAGTGAAGTACATAGAGGAGGCTCAAAGCACATCATAAGAGAAGGTCTAGGCGGTCTCGCTTTTCGTGAAATCACGTATGTAATACGTATGTAGCCTTGCATACCCGAATTCGATCTATGCATGTATTATACGATCAATCAACGCGCGTAATCGTATGCATTTCTCTCTCATGTTCACTCCTCAAAATTTACATTTCTCTCTCTAGCTGCAAAAAAAAAAGGGGGGGGATTTTCAAGGACAAGATGCAATGAATCGAGAAAGGCGGGGTTGGCTTTGCTGTTGGAATCAATGGGACGTAGTTTTTCGAATTTTTTTTTTTACTCTATTTGATCGTCTGTCAAAAACTGTTGTCGTGTTAATAATACGAATATTGCAATTTTATTTTGAAATCATATGATGTTGTTCTTTGTATATGAAAGATAACTCGCGAACATATCGTTTAGTAATTAAATTACAAATTTGAAGTTTTAGAACAACACCCCCCCCCCCCCCCCCCCCCCAAAAAAAAAAAAAAGAGAGAGAAAAGTTGCTCATAGGACCATAACGAGTCCACGCAATCATTGCAGGCAAAGACCTTCTCCATCGCCGACGTTCGCCTCCGCAAAATATCTCCTCATTTTATTGGGCAGGCAGCCCCGGTCTTCATGCCGCGTCAGCAACATAAATGAGTAGTTTTTTTTTTCTTTCAATTTTTGTTTTATGTTGTGCAATAAAGTTGCATTCTTTATTTGATAAGATTCTGCAATCAAAATAATAATTATCATCTTTTAACTTTTAGGAAATATGAGAAAATAAAATAAATCTACCTAATATTAGGGGTGATCGGTTTACAGGATGGATGGTTTTACCCTAGAACCGAGAACCATCCTCTAGGAACCGATTCCACAAAATGCGAATCGTGAATCAACCACTTCTTCTATGAACCATGAACCAACCGAACCATCGGTCTGGTCCAATTTTCTTACGTTTCTACCGAGCAAAAAATGGAAAAAAAGAAAATAGACGAGAAAACAAATTCGCCTTGTTCCATCGCAAACAGCTATAGGATTATGCTCCAAGGAAGCATAAATATAAAATAAAAGAACTCAGTAAAACATGGTGTGTAGCACCTGCAGAATAATGAGAACTGAACCGATAAAATAATATAAATTTAGATTATTTAAGGGGGCTGGTTCATGGGCCGGTTGGATGGTTTGCATTCAAATCCGTAAACCGAACTGATAAAACCGGTTCTGGAAAATTGAAACCGAGAACCAAACCATACCCGCAAAAAACCATCCAAAATCAATCGATTGGGTACGGTCCGGTGCGGTTTGGTTGGATCATGAATTTTCTGCTCATCCCTGCCTAATATGTAGTGATTTAAAATATCTTTTGAAAATGCTTCTCGCTCGTCTCGTTTCGAGATCACAAAAAAAAATGACGCTGTGTGAATCAATTAAAAGCGAGCGATAAAGGTACCGGAGCATTTGATCGTGAACAGCAAAATTCATATTGTCGTGTACTGTTTTTATCATTTGCTAAGTAGATTCGAGGGGGAAAAAATAAAATGGCCTCGGCAAAGCAATCGTGGTAGAATATAATTACGACATTCACCGAGGATTAAGAGAAGTCGAGTGGATTACATGCTGCTAATTAACTCTGTGAGATTTTGCGACATCGCTGCCAATCGTTTCTAAAAGCTTGAGATATTCGATGAAGCCGCGATTTAATAAATTATGCTATCACTCTTCCTCAAGCTTAGTTTAGTCGTTTCTCCTTGTAATAAGCGCCGACATATGCAGTCGAGAAGGCAAATAGGGGTCTTGGAAAGACTCGAACCCAATATCTCATCCTAGAATTCACGTAATTCGCATGTATTGCTCAACGCATGGCACGAATTTCTCTGACTAATTATAACAGACGCACTTAATATCATGCCAACGAAACTAAAAATGTAAATCCTGATTAATAATAAGAGACACTCCAAAAATTATCAGAAAGACAAAGTGCAAATCTTCCGTAACAAATTCGAAAGTCGGTAGATTACATTTATTTCGAAACAGTATTATGTCGCCGTTTAAGGCAGCTGCGCCTGGTACTAAGCCATTTTTTTCGGACAAGTAGTTGGCTTACCTCGAAGCTTCGGAAATTATAATCGCGTCCATAACTTCGTCAGCCAATTTTTTCGGCCATTAAATTCGGTTCAGTACGCCGGGGTTGAAGACGACGAGCTCCATTTATTGCCGCCATTGAAGTGAATGAAAGAAGGGAAAATGGCGTAAGTATTTATTACTTGTCGACCGGCTTGGCAGGAAAAGCTACAGAAGACTTTGACAAATCGATTTTGATGATCACGTGGTGGGATGGTCTTGCATCGGAGAATCCGAATTTTTTGCACTTATAAAGGAGAATTATTATGACCCAAAAAAAAAAGTGGAATTACCAAAAGTCCCATACTAATGTCAATTCAATCATAAACTTTTAATCCCTAATTCAGTCTTAAATTTTTCGACGATTTTTGATTGAAAGTCGCTAATTTGGATGTGGACCGTCCTGCGATATGTGATCAGCACTTATGTGTGTTGACACCTGATTTTTGACCATCCGTTATTATAGTTTTTATTTCTAAAATTAATTAAAAATAGCAAAAAAGGTCAAAAAATTGAAAAATCAACTTTGGAAGCCTTAGCCTAGCCTTAGGAACCAATTTTGAACAAAAAATATTTTTTGTATTTTTTAATATTTTTTGGAATTTATTTAATTATAAAAATACCCAAAAAATCAGAAAAATACCATCCGTGGTCAGAAAATTACACAAAAATATTCAGAAATTTTATTTTAATTCCCTATTTAATATTTTCACTTTTTATCAGGGAAATTTGGCTCGGTTCATGGGGTTCCTTCACAAACCTAAAACCGAACCGAGCCTAAAAAATCCTTTTCGAGTCTTTTAATTTTCAATTCTTGGTTTTTTATAAGCTATGACATTGGACTCTAAAGTATTGAAATGCAATTGGGTCAATTTACCCTCCAATTTGATCAATTTTAACCAAAAGGGCTTAATTGCATAAAAATCTTTCAATTTAGTCCCCTGTTTTACAATTTGTGAAATTAAATTTCACACGGGCACACCCATTAAAATTAAACACCTCTACCCCATAGTTTTCATCATGAGGAATCCATTGGTGGGCTCATTTTTGATTAATTCGATCGTTTGGCCCCTCAATTTGGCGAAATTCATTTTCGGATCCTAGGGACAATTTGGGGTTTTCGGATCATTTGATCCAGCGAGGGATCGGACGCACGATACGTGGCCACGTGGCGCAATGAGAGCCGTCGGATCCGGGAAATTTTCGGATAATTAAATAAAATAGATAAAAAATCAAAAAAATTGTTAAAAAAATAGAAAAATGTTTTAAAAAATAAAACGGTGTCGTTTTAGACCGGTTTCAACCCCTAGGGTCGGGCCGGGCGCCCGAGAGGCGCGGGCCGGGTTTGACCCGGCCCGGAAAATATTTTTTAAATATTAAAAATATTCAAAAATAATAATAAATAATCAATAAAAATGAAAAATCATGAAAAATTCAAAAAAATTCAGAAAATTCATAAAAATTCTAAAAAATTCCAGAAAATAGGAAATGGCCACATTCAACTGGCCATGACCTGTTCCGGGTCTTTCGACCCCCGATCTTTTCAGAAATGACGGTTTTGCCCTTCCGGCAAACCATCTTCCAAAAAAATTCTAAAAAATCCAGGAAAATCCAAAAAAATAGGAAATGGCCACAAACAACTGGCCAAGGCTCATTCCGGGTGTTTCGAACCCCGACCCTTCTTAAAATGACGATTTCGCCCTTTGGGCGAATCGTCTTCCAAAAATTGAAGAAAAATCAAGAAATTCCAAAAATATTCTCAAAAATGGGAAATGGTCACAATCAACTAGCCATGGAATATTTTGGGTAATTCGGTATCCAAACCTTCCAAAAATTGACGATTTTGCCCTTTGGGCTAATCGTTCCTAAATCTTCCCATTTTGCCCTTGGTCCTAAATCATGCCTTCCCTAAGCCCTTATGGCTATACTAGGAGGCCATTTTATGATTGAAATTGATGTGCATTGACATGATTTATTTATGCACTTGACTTGCGCTTTCATTATATTGACTGTGATTTGATAGGACCAGTCTTCCAATCTGCATGAAACCCTGACTCATACCTATCTCACCCAAACTTGCGTCTGCATGAACTCTTAGTCAGGAAAATCACTCGCGTTAGGTACCGAAAGGGCGTTGGTAATGACACCGACGTAACCAAGTCCCCGAACCCAAAATCTCTAGTTCCGCAGAACTGATCGATCTCACACAATCGGTCAGTAAGGTTTTCGGTCTACCCTCCAAGAAAGACCGGTGGCGACTCCAAATGCATGCACAAGTTGCACATGCCACCACGACCACACTAAGGTCGAAAGCGATCGACTCTTATCGTCGAATCCTTAAAGAAATACCCCCGTCGCGATTTGGTATGGGCTTGGGAGGGCCCGCGCCGATCAAAAGCCCGCGATCGGTAATCCATTAGCCGCGTCCGTTGATTTCGGACGGGTCGCGACAGCTGGCGACTCCACTGGGGACGTTGTTCTAGAACACTTGGTTCTGGACCTCAAGTGGACTTAGGCCGTAATTAAAACGTTGAGTGATTTTTCTAACCCTGCAGGCGCTCTTGAAGGTGAGGTAAGTCCGCTCACGATAGGTGTTATATGTTTTTGCAGATTGGAGTGATAAGGGGTGTAGTCTGTGATTAACATTGTCTTATGCAGGATGTGCGTAGGAATGTATGTTATATGGATGATTTGAAGCGCTGATTGATATATAAATTGTTGCGCATGATTCACTGCATATTTGAGGATCACGACACTTTACACAAAGCGCCCAAACCCAGGCCGCGAAATCACCTTTTCAGGTAGCCATAGATCAGGGATCGATATGCAACGCTCTAGCGTGGATTGCGCTGGGGTCGACCATATTCGATCCCACTCACTATCCAAGTCGAGACTTTTATCCATTTGTTGTGGATTGCGCTCATGGACGAATTTATCGACTCGGATAGAGGGAAGCCTCTAGGTTCCTCACCTAAGCCATTCTTTTTTTCTAGAGTCAAGCCTCACTTGTCTCATGCGCATGTATATGGATGGTTGGTATACCTAAAACCAAAAAATCATTGGGTACCTCTCATGGTAAGGTCCTGCCGTTTCTATTTAAATTCACTTGCAGCCTTTCATTTTGCACAACATGTTGCATTCATCAAGTCCGATGGTTGAGTCCAATTCCATTTTAAAGTATAGATAAAAAAGATGATCTCTCCAAGTCGGTCCTACATCCCGGACGTATTCAAGTATGAGCGACGCGTCATCCGCCATCAGACTGCCCGGACATTCGACGGAGTCTACCCTTTTCGAGCTGTCCGAGGAATGATCCAGTAACCTTACCGAAAATTGAAGGATAGGCGATAACAGCAAATCCAAGACACCCGCCGGACGCTGTCGAGATGTTATCTGATAAAAACGAAGACCCGAAGGGCCGAACCGAAGACACCAGGCGCCATCCCTCGCAGACCTAACTTGGGGCATCTCTTTAGGTTCTTAAGGGCTACATTCCAATCGTCCCTTTTCTTTTATCAGGATCATCGAGTCTGTAAGGAGCACCCGTCTGTGGGTCTCCAATCTATCTTTTACACCTCGATTCCTAAGTCTTGTCTAAGTGTCTTGACATTGGAATGCGGCACTGGAATTTCTCTCAACCATTCGAATTGTTCGGTTCAATTGCGTGTCTTACCCAGATGAAATTTTCGTTAGAACTCACACTTGGCATGTTTAACCCAAGTACGAGAATCTAACATTCATTTCATGGTACGCCGGACATGGAATTGAACCGGTCTATAGCATGCATCATTGGTAATCCTTGGTAATTAACTAAAGTCGTCCATGTTTCCTGAATTCAAGAGGAGACATGATATCCAAATTACCTTCGGGAAATCATTTCAATTTGGATGTCCTATTTCCCACTGAATTTAGGACACATTGGAATTGCATTTTTATCTTCTTGGAAATTCCACAGATTTTCTGGGAATTTGCCAAAAGTGATAACCATGGATTACGCTCCTTTTAGTTTTATGTTTTATCTTTAAAAACATCGATAAGAATTTTTCACATGAGGTTAAGGCTTGTGTAAAAGTCCTTATCTTCGTTAATCACAAGAAAGCATAAAATTGAAAGGATTTATGCTTTACTTCCCTTTCTGACATATTCCTGTCATTCGAACAGGTAATTTTCAAAGGCGAAATCCAAATACCTGCGTGGAGACTCAGTCACAAATTAAGATGGACCGAGATGGCGTGGAAAAACGCTTGACCACCCTAGAGAGCCAGATGACTCAGGTGATTGCAACGATGACAGAGATGAAGACACTCATCTTCACCATACAAGGGGCATCCCCGACGGTCTCCAATCTCGACCCGACCGTCCGACCTGTTTTGCCTAAAATATCGGACATTGATCAAGCTGAAGGAGCAAAGGTTTTCCCCGAGAGCGAACCTATGATGGCCGATCTGGAAAAACAGCACAAAGGAAAGCTTGGTGTTATTGAGGGAGATACTTTGACTGGAGAGAATCTGTTCGTCACATACCTAATTCGAGAGAAAGACTCTAGTCACCAGAAGAACGTTGAAGGTCACGTAAGCCCAACCAACGTCGAAACCTGTCCACCCAACGCCTCTCTCACACGCCTTAAAAGGGGGATGCCTGAGGTTCCACAAAGGCCAGAATTCGCCAAGAGATACGATGGCATTGGCTGCCCGAAAACTCACATCGATTACTATTTGGAAACAATGACTGATTACGACTGGGATGATTCACTTCTTGTCCAGAATTTTCGGCATAGCCTGGTTGGCCCCGCGTTAGGATGGTTTACAGCGCTTGACGTCAAGGGTATCCAAGAATGGGACGATCTGGCCAATCAGTTTCTCCAGCAATACGATTTCAACAGGAATGCCACCTCTACCAGGATGGATCTGGTACTTGTGAGGCAAAGGAGAAATGAAAGCTTTAAATCATTCGCACAAAGGTGGAGAGCGAAAGCAGCCCGAGTCCAACCTCCATTGGACGAAGAGGAGTTGATAGAGCACTTTCTGAAAGCTCTCCCCTATGATTCCTTTAGTCGGTTGAGTACGGCTCATTACCAATCATTTTCACAATTGGTACACGCGGGTGAAAGGTGGGAATGGGCTAAACGCAATAGTATAATCAGAGACAAACAAAGGCGTGGAGAATCTTCTCAAATGAGTAAAGAGCCGGTCAGGGGGATGAAGACCAACTATCGAGGGACGATGGTCGCAAGTCAAATTTCTAAACACAAGTCGAAACATCAGTCACCTGATTCCGTCCCTCACCGGAGACAACCAGCGCCCAAGATAGAGAAATCTGGCCAATCAAGCAAGAGAGGTCCTCCTTTCTTTACACCACTACCACTTCCTATGTCAGAACTACTCCCTCGGCTTTTGGAGGGAAGGTTGGTAGCCCAAGAAACACCGAGGGCGAAACCGCCAAAGTTCCCAGGGTTTGACATGAATCGAACATGTGCGTACCATATGGGTGAGAAGGGACATAATGTCGACAATTGTCGAGCACTACAGTATGATGTGCAAGCTCTCATCGACAACAACCTGCTGGTGTTCGATAGGGCAGGACTCGACGTCCGGCCAGACCTTTTGCCGGATCGCGAAATCAGCGATGTATCCAAGGATGGACCAGAAGGTGATCTAAGGCTTATCATCAACGTACCCGAATTACATGAGGTACCAGCTTTATCTTCTCGAAACCCTAAGAAGGGTACCACCTCGATGGGGCAAAAAGAACCATGCTTAGCCGAGATGGGTAATATGGGCATCATCGGTAGGGTTGAAGACCCCGCTTTTACGGCATCCTTTGAGAAGTTTAACTTAACCTCTAAAGGATATGCGGTAGAGACTATAAGGAAAGAGTCATGGGAGATCCCTGCTGGGTACTCATTGAGTGTCGAGGACATTGAAGAGATCGAAGAATTAGAGGAGTACGGAGAGCATCTGGAAGAAGCGTCCCGAGAGGACAGAAAGTTCACCTGGAATGCCAACAAAGGGGGCGAGACGCCACTTAGAAGGCATCGTCCGGTATGTGAGGCTAACAAGACAGTCATACCAAGCTCATTGAAGCAGGAAGACCCGTCGGCCCCAACTCCTATCCGGGGTAATGCCTCGTGCGGAACATCGAGAGTTTGCGAGCCCAAGAAGAAGTCGCCAATACAGTTTACATCACTTCCCATGCCACTATCAAAACTGCTCCCAATACTCTCGGAAAAAGGGATGGTGACCAAGGAGGTGTCGAGGTATAATCCTCCATTGTCCGAAGGATATGATGAAGCCATGTCGTGCGCCTACCATGCAGAGGAGAAGGGGCACAACGCAGACAACTGTATTCGACTGAAAATCAAGGTGCAGAAACTCATCGACAATGGCGTTTTGGATCTCAAGGAGATAAAGCAGAATAGCCAGCAAGACCCGTCATCGGAGTGCCAAGGTTTGGACAAGATGTACATGAATAACCCTATCGAAGACTATGCCAACCCAGCTGATCGGACAAACAATGACGGCCGATTACATGGATAAGGGAGTCACTTCTTCCTTTCCATCATTACTCTGTAGTTTATTTGCATTTTACTTCATTTGTAATCTCAAGTGCAGTTTCAAAAAAAATCAAAAATCAAAAATCAAAAATCAAAAATCAAAAAATGGGGACATGGGGGAGCACCACAAATCGGTCAATGACGAAAAAAAAAACAAAAAACAAAAACAAAAAAAAATAAAAATAAAAAAAACAACAAGAAAAAAAGAGAAAAATTCCTGAGACCTGATTTCCCACATGTCTCCTGGTTTTCAAAACCTTTCAGGGCAGCGAAGATATCCGATGATAAGAGGATTAGCCCCCGTTCCCCACCTTCTAATCAAATCTTTCAAATTGTGTTTCTAAGAAAAATTCGTCATGTATGGACTCTCTTTTTCATATTTGGGCTAACTGCCTTCATGGCATCTTAGGGGTGCCGCCCAAAGCATGG
Organism: Rhodomyrtus psidioides; assembly: GCA_021437785.1. Classification (NCBI taxonomy): domain Eukaryota; kingdom Viridiplantae; phylum Streptophyta; class Magnoliopsida; order Myrtales; family Myrtaceae; genus Rhodomyrtus; species Rhodomyrtus psidioides. Next base: position 25,480 of record JAILYB010000331.1, read on the forward strand.
AACGCCCAAGAGAAACGGAGCGGTGCTTCAAGAAGATTGAAGCTGGTCGACAACTCGAGCCACCGGGATGGACATTTGAAGACAGACAAATGAGCCGACTTCTCACAAAAAAAGCATACCGGGGCAAAGGCCCACCGAGATGAAAAGGGGACGAGAAACTCCAAACGGCAGATAACCCCAAATTGAAAAAGAAAATAGCAAGAACTGTCAAGTGGATCAAAGCAGTCAACTGGGGCAAATCCCACTTAACTAGGGCAAACGCCACCTGACCGGGGCAGCCGGGTCAAGTGTAAAGACGTGTCGTTCCTAATTGATTTTCAATCAGATACCGGCATAATATTTCCTATCTTTTCCTCTCAGGTGAAAAACATGATAAGATGGTTAAAGACAAACGAAGGAAAATTTGTCTTCCCTATAAGATGAAAAGAAATGCGCCTTCAGCAGATGTCACCCATTGGGATTCCAATGACAAAATGAATCAAATTATGAAGAAGGAGCAACCTAATTAGGATTGGCTCTCCCTAAGTCGAAAAAGTTGTATCCGTTCCAAATCGGACTGACTGGTTCACGAGCTGATCGGACTGACTGGTTCACGAGCTGATATGGTTTCCCATTCTTGCAGGTGATGACGAGAATGAACGAGTCCACTGAAAAATTTCCAGCATCTTGGATGCTAGAAGTGACTAGAGCGGGGATAGTAAATCCGTAGTCGTTTCAATTAAAGCTCCTTATGCAGCAATTGAGTCATTCATTCATTTCATCGCACAGGTGGAATAAAAGATTGTTAAAGCCTAAGGTGAATGCGACAGGACACAATGAAGAAAATTGTTGCCTGTGAAGTAACACTTCAGGATGTTGAAGTACTCAGCCACAAGTAAACCCGTGCTTGCGGATGCCAAATAGCAGAACGCTCGAGGGACATCATGAAATGATAACAAAGCAAAAGATGCATGAAGAAATCGAAATGTATCGGCGAAGCCGAAAAGTGTCAAACATGGCGGCATATCAAACGCTGAGACCTTCGAAGGATCGTAGGATCACATCATCTGGCAGCATATCATCTGCTGAGATCTTTGAAAGGTGCGAAGTGCCAAAATCACCTGACACGGGGTGGATCGACTTCAACTAAGCAGGAATGCACCAATACGGCATGACCAGATCGCCTACAACTAAATCGGCCAGCCCCAGATAAAGTGTCCAGTGGCTGGGGGCTAATCACTCTCTACCTGGAAAGGGTACCAAATGTAGGATGTGCCGAATTCACCATGGGGATACGTAGGGGAAGTCCCTGAAGCAGTTACCACCCATGAATCATGATGAAATGGAGTAATCAATCAAAAGCAAAATGCATCAAGCCCTTCTAAATGAGAAGAAGGGCAACGCGGAACCATCCATTCGGTAAAAGGACGTATCGTTCCAAAATGATTGTTTTCTTCATATGAGAATAATGCTTCCTTTCTTTTTCCTCTCAGATGATGATCAAAAGCAGAGGACTCAGGATGCAGTGCTTTCAAATGACAAACAGGGAGTATCCTTTTCATGGCATCTCAGACATGCACTCTAGTTAAAATATTTTCAAAAGCATTCTAATGGCTCAATTTGTGAACAAAACCTTTGAAGAAACTTGAAGAAGTTTCTCATCATTTAGAAATCTCTATGAGAAGAACACTTGAAAAGAAAACTTCAAGTTTTGCAGATTGACACATCTGATAAAAATGCCTTCTTTGAATAGAATGAAAAATACGAATTCATTTTTCGTTGCATGCATACATAACATGCATCATGCATATCATGCACACATCATGCATACAAAGAACCCAAAGGGAGAAATGCCGGTTCCCGCAAGACAAATTTCAAGGGTAAATTGTATCGATTCCAATAGTCAATTACACATGCCCTTTACTCATGAGATTTCTTATTTTCAACAGGAACATCGAATACCTCAAATGGCGACTGTGATCGAGGGAATCACCAAATCGCCACACGACAAATCCCCAGACTATCAAGCTGTCTAGGGATAGAGAAAAAATAATCGAAGACTCTGGCAATTGAGATAGACGACCAGAATCGACAAAATTCATGGGAGCGGGCTCCCCCATTTGCTTCGAGGAGCCAAGCCGGGGGCAAACTCTCATGATCCCCCATGAAAGCGCATCGGACCAGGGTTATTAAATCCAGAGATAATAAACATCAAGACAAGCCTTACCAGGGCAAAATACTGGAAGAACACCGTCCCTTCAAATGTTGGAAGGACAAAACCCCGAAGGGAGTATTTCTTTCCTAAAATTTCAAATGAAGTCAAATAAGGACCTACACCTGTTTCTGCATGTGCAGGTGCATGGATGTTGTCAAAATTGAATTGAAAATTGCTAACGAACAAGGAAAGTGCTAAGGCATGTTGCCAAGACGGACACCGCCCAACTGAGGCAAAACAGTTGTTGACTTGATCGAGGATCATCTCACGAACAACGCCCACCCACGAATGCAGACGAGATGAAGCAACATTCATCGTCCACATCAGTATACGGAGAGAAGACATCCCCAAAGTGGATGAGAATTGCAGCAAAATGCAAAATGAAGTTAGCTGGGGCAAGCGTCGCCTAGCTACGGTAAACCACGTCTAACTGGGGCAAGTGAATCATTTGTACGCCGGACAAAGAAGGACGTTTCTTCTCTGGCAAAGTCATTGGACGTAATTGCAGAGTCGTCCACATCAGAATTAAACCCTGGGATACAAACCTGGATGGATGGTAACTTTGTATCGTTCCAATTTGACCTCCCAAAGATTCCACGCTTAACATGAGTTTGCTCTCATTCGGCAGAAAATTGGTGGCACCAAAAAGCCACAAAAGAAAGGATCTCGCCCGACGTGGAGGCGAAAAGAAATATCCGTTGCAAGAGAGAAGGATTTCGTTGCCAAACAGATGGATAGATCATGGCCACGAGCTAGATGACCGACTTCAACAAGCCTTACATTTGCATTCAAATGGAAGCGCGAAGCGAGAGTAAAGCAGTATCGTTTCGATTTGTCTTGAATTTCGAAACACGAACTTACACTTAATGTTTATTGTTGACAGGGATTCACCGTCAAGATGGACATAAAATTGTTGGCACCAGAAAGCCGCAAAATAAAAGAACTCGCCGACAAGGAGGCAAACAGAATTATCGACCTTAGAAGTCAGGACTCCAAGAAATGGTCTTTGATTATAAGACTGAGTGGAGGGTAAAAAGTATCGCTCCCACATTACATGCTTTGACATGCATTCTGATAAAAATTTCCTTGAATAAAAAGAACTCTGAAGAACAATGTTGGAATGCGTCCGAAAGCTTAAATGGATCTCCTCCAGTGCAAATCCTTGAGAATGATTCATTGCCAACCAGACGGAGGGATCATGGCCACAAGATAGATGGCCAACTTCTACAAGTCGCGCGTTTGTGTTCAAATGGAAACACAAAGCAAGAACAAGGCTGTATCGTTCCAATTTGCCTCGAATCTTGGAACGCAAACTGACACCTATTTCCCGTCTTTGACAGGGGCTCGCCATCAAGGCGAAACAGGTTTTCACATCCCATGTATTACCCATTGGAACACATGACCAAGGGTAAGATGTATCGTTCTAATTTTTTGAAAAATTCATGAACGTACAATAACATGTTTCTTCCGCATTTTCAGGGATCTCCAGCCGCGGGGGACGGGTAAGTATCCGTCTCCCCAATCCATTGAAGATGTTGAACAATAAAGAAGAAAAGAAAAGCTTTCGGAATCTAATGTCTAGAAAAGACATAGAATTCAAATTTCACTGACATTCATGTTTCGAAACAGGAGGTTGTCTGAACATGAATAAGAACGTGCATGGTGCATCATAAAATCCCCTTGACGGGTAAAATTTTTGGAGAAAACGAAAGAGATTTTTCCAATCAAAAGTTGTTCAAAACTTTCAAAAGGACGTTTTCTCAGAAGACGAGAGGCAAAGCCTAATCCAAACACGTCCTATACACACTTGAGAGAAAAGTGGAGCGGATCAGATAGTAAAATCTGGACCTACGGAAGTAGGGATCATTCGCAGCAATTACATGGATTGGGATGACGGAGGCATTCGTTTCATATCCCCAAACACTACAGGTGACCATTGACAACCCCTTTGAACGGCGGTTTTCATTCTCAACCCTGTCAAGAACCACCCCACATTGGGGCAAAATGGAGGCGAGTCCAGCGACATCAGGAGAAAATGGTTAGAAATTTTCTTGCTCGGACTAACATCAATCTTTGTGTGTTGTTTATATGGTAATCCAAGTGCCATAGGATGACGAGAAGCATTCATTTCTCTATCCCACACACTATATCCTTTGCATAGCCAAGTTGAGCCTGCAAAATTCGTTTCATGAACCCATTGGTGATCATTCCAAGACGGGCGCCGCACCATTTCAAAAATGGAAGAGTTCGAGACTTAGGGATTACAAAGAAATTCCTAGGCTAAGGCTTAAAGCATGTTTAGACATTCGATCATATGTCTAACATGATCTACCGAAGATGAGAAAAGCGGGATTTCAAAAGGAAAATGAGGACGAAGAAAATCCCCAACATCAAGAAAAAGCAAAGTGCCTGGTAAAAGCGAGGCCGATGCTCGTGCAAGTTGTCTGATTGATCCCCAATGAAGCCTGGATGGGAAAAGAGAAGAGAAAATTCCTAAATGAGTCAGATCAAAAAGACTGCTCTCCAAATGGTGTCAGACACGGAGCAAAAACACAGACATAATTGTCAATCTCTTAATGCAGCCAAAGATTCTTTCTAAAGAATTTGTGCACACCTCAAAAGCGGTTGCACACCTCAAAAATTGAAGATGCAGAATGGAAAGGACAGGTGGCAAATCAGCAATGATCACCAACGTCAATTCCCTCATGAATTCTAGGCCAAAAACAAGCCTTTTTCGGTCCCCAATCCTACCAATGTTACAACCCTGAAACAGTCTTCTCTGACTAAGACACTTGGGTTAACGTATTGCTTAGCTCGAAGAAGTACGAGCAAGACTATTTATTTCTCATTTTGCAGGGTTCTCGACTTGTAAACCTGGAGCAAATGGTGAAGACTTTCATTCAATGGCCTCGACTCCAAAGCGGGTCCCCCTTGAAAACCAATATCCAAGCCCAACATTGCGGTCCCGTGGAAGACCTCCCGACCGATCAAAATGTATGCGCTGCGAATGAACCTAAAACCTAGGCACAGGTCAGTAGGGAATTGAGTGCATCTCTTATAAAAGACCACTATCTCAAAACAGGTGAGAAGACCTCTTGAACGAGAAATATTCCAATTAATGTTTTGAACAAACTCTTTTTGGAATTTTTAAACTGTTGATCCAGATTTGCCGCGCAAGGAATTTGTGATCACATCTTTATGTTGCAAGAATGTTTTGGATAACCTCCAGCATCAAAGTGCACTTTTCATGACTAAAACTTAAGTCATAAAATTTTGTTGATTGGACAACCGTTGTCTTCCAAAGATTACTAACGTTTTCTTGGTGAAGAAAAATCTTTCGGGCTCAAACTTCTGCAGGATACCTGGAGAACCCAGCTCCTAGAATGTCGCCTCAACAGACCCAAGTGAAGCTTTGTCAAGATAAAATCTTTCACTGCTTCAAAACTGAATTCCCGACAAACTTCGGGATCTCTGAAAAGAGGGGAAGAAAAAACCCTTTTAAAAGAAAAAGTCCTAGCTTGACGTGGAGAACCCTCGTCTTAGGACCCCTTTACAAAAAAATCAAACAATCCCAGTAGACGTGGAGAACCATCGTCTCGGGACCCTTTCAAAAAATCAAGCATGTCCTGGTTTGACGTGGAGAACCCTCGTCCTAGGACCCATTTTTCAAAAAAAAATCAAGCAGTCCTAGTTTGACGTGGAAAACCCTCGTTCTAGGACCCCTTTTCAAAGATATCAAACAGTCTCAACGGACGTGGAGAACCCTCATCCTGAGATCCCTTTTCAAAAATTCAAAAAATCCCCTCTGACTTGGAGAACCCTTGTCATGGAAAACCCTTTCAAAAAACACAAAAATCCCCTCTGACCCCGCTAGTCAGCGTCATGGGATCCCCCAAAAGCGCGATGACCTAGATAAATCTCTCTGTAAGTGTTCACAGGTTGGTAGCCGCGGATCTGTCATCTTCCGGACCGGATCGCCAATTTTCAGCTTCAGAAGATTTCTTCCACCCAAAATCCCCACCAGACGGGGATATACGACAGAGGTGTCTCAAAGCACAGTTCGAGATCGGAGCCCATAACGCTCGCGACTTGCCGCCTAGAGATACGGTAACCGCCTTTTTCGCGAAGCACGCGCCGGATAGCCATGCCTCGAAGCTCTCACCCTTCGGAACGGATTGCAGCCGGTAGCCGCGGAAGAGACATTTGTTCCACCCCAAATCCCCACCAGACGGGGATATACGACAGAGGTGTCTCAAAGCACAGTTCGAGATCGGAGCCCATAGCGCTCGCGACTTGCCGCCTAGAGATACGGTGACCGCCTTTTTCGCGAAGCACGCGCCGGATAGCCATGCCTCGAAGCTCTCACCCTTCGGAACGGATTGCAGCCGGTAGCCGCGGAAGAGACATTTGTTCCACCCCAAATCCCCACCAGACGGGGATATACGACAGAGGTGTCTCAAAGCACAGTTCGAGATCGGAGCCCATAGCGCTCGCGACTTGCCGCCTAGAGATACGGTGACCGTCTTTTTCGCGAAGTACGCGCCGGATAGCCATGCCTCGAAGCTCTCACCCTTCGGAACGGATTGCAGCCGGTAGCCGCGGAAGAGACATTTATTCCACCCAAAGTCCCAATAAGACGGGATATGTCATTCCATAGGCGGAGCCTTTTAGTAGGCAAACCTTTGCCAAGACCGATCTACAGAACGATCGAGTCTTCGACTAGTCCCAACAAGACGGGATATGTCATTTCATAGGCGTAGCCTTTTAGTAGGCAAACCTTTTTCCAAGACCGATCTACAGAACGATCGAGTCTTCGACTAGTCCCAACAAGAAGGGATATGTCATTCCATAGGCGGAGCCTTTTAGTAGGCGAACCTTTTCCAAGACCGATCTACAGAACGATCGAGTCTTCGACTAGTCCCAACAAGACGGGATATGTCATTCCATAGGCGGAGCCTTTTAGTAGGCAAACCTTTGCCAAGACCGATCTACAGAACGATCGAGTCTTCGACTAGTCCCAACAAGACGGGATATGTCATTTCATAGGCGTAGCCTTTTAGTAGGCATACCTTTTTCCAAGACCGATTTACAGAACGATCGAGTCTTCGACTAGTCCCAACAAGAAGGGATATGTCATTCCATAGGCGGAGCCTTTTAGTAGGCGAACCTTTTCCAAGACCGATCTACAGAACGATCGAGTCTTCGACTAGTCCCAACAAGACGGGATATGTCATTTCATAGGCGTAGCCTTTTAGTAGGCAAACCTTTTCCAAGACCGATCTACAGAACGATCGAGTCTCCGACAAACCCTACAGAACGGGCGCGTCATCCTTAGATTCCTATCAGTCTGGAGTCTCACCAATGGTAGAAACCGCCATAAGGGTCAACTGCATGGTAGAAACCGCCTGAAGGGTCAACTCCATGGTAGAAACCGCCATAAGGGTCAACTTGATGGTAGAAACCGCCATAAGGGTCAATTGAATGGTAGAAATCGCCATAAGGGTCAACTCAAAGGTAGATACCGCCATAAGGGTCAAAACTAAATTCAAAGGTAGATACCGCCATAAGGGTCAACTGATGGTAGAAACCGCCATAAGGGTCAACTTGATGGTAGAAACCGCCATAAGGGTCAACTTGAAGGTAGATACCGCCATAAGAGTCAAAACAAAAACCAAAGGTAGAAACCGCCTGAAGGGTCAACCAAAGGTAGAAACCGCCATGAGAGTCAATTGAATGGTAGAAACCGCCTGAAGGGTCAACCAAAGGTAGAAACCGCCATAAGGGTCAACTTGATGGTAGAAACCGCCATAAGGGTCAACCAATGGTAGAAACCGCCATAAGGGTCAACTAATGGTATGACCTACCATACAGGTCAGAGCTTAATCTCCCTAGGGTGTCCTGACAAGCCCTAGGTATCTTCTTGAAAGTCGTCGCAGCCGGGAGCATAACGACGAACCCTCAGATTCCGCAAGCACATCATCCGACAGGTGAGCTTCAGGTAAGCCTCTCTCACTCCGGCCCATGTTCGAACTGCAAAAGTAAATCGGTGATTGATTTGAGCATTCATCGAAAGACTTGAGGGTTCGATGTCATAGCATTTCTTTCCCCCCAGTCGAGTCGGTCAAGATCCATGTGTCATTTTGTCTTTGAAAGCAACCTCTGACGAGCTCACTCTCAAAGAGGAGCAGCTGTTGACACCTGATTTTTGACAATCCGTTATTATAGTTTTTATTTCTAAAATTAATTAAAAATAGCAAAAAAGGTCAAAAAATTGAAAAATCAACTTTGGAAGCCTTAGCCTAGCCTTAGGAACCAATTTTGAACAAAAAATATTTTTTGTATTTTTTAATATTTTTTGGAATTTATTTAATTATAAAAATACCCAAAAAATCAGAAAAATACCATCCGTGGTCAGAAAATTACACAAAAATATTCAGAAATTTTATTTTAATTCCCTATTTAATATTTTCACTTTTTATCAGGGAAATTTGGCTCGGTTCATGGGGTTCCTTCACAAACCTAAAACCGAACCGAGCCTAAAAAATCCTTTTCGAGTCTTTTAATTTTCAATTCTTGGTTTTTTATAAGCTATGACATTGGACTCTAAAGTATTGAAATGCAATTGGGTCAATTTACCCTCCAATTTGATCAATTTTAACCAAAAGGGCTTAATTGCATAAAAATCTTTCAATTTAGTCCCCTGTTTTACAATTTGTGAAATTAAATTTCACACGGGCACACCCATTAAAATTAAACACCTCTACCCCATAGTTTTCATCATGAGGAATCCATTGGTGGGCTCATTTTTGATTAATTCAATCGTTTGGCCCCTCAATTTGGCGAAATTCATTTTCGGATCCTAGGGACAATTTGGGGTTTTCGGATCATTTGATCCAGCGAGGGATCGGACGCACGATACGTGGCCACGTGGCGCAATGAGAGCCGTCGGATCCGGGAAATTTTCGGATAATTAAATAAAATAGATAAAAAATCAAAAAAATTGTTAAAAAAATAGAAAAATGTTTTAAAAAATAAAACGGTGTCGTTTTAGACCGGTTTCAACCCCTAGGGTCGGGCCGGGCGCCCGAGAGGCGCGGGCCGGGTTTGACCCGGCCCGGAAAATATTTTTTAAATATTAAAAATATTCAAAAATAATAATAAATAATCAATAAAAAATGAAAAATCATGAAAAATTCAAAAAAATTCGGAAAATTCATAAAAATTCTAAAAAATTCCAGAAAATAGGAAATGGCCACATTCAACTGGCCATGACCTGTTCCGGGTCTTTCGACCCCCGATCTTTTCAGAAATGACGGTTTTGCCCTTCCGGCAAACCATCTTCCAAAAAAATTCTAAAAAATCCAGGAAAATCCAAAAAAATAGGAAATGGCCACAAACAACTGGCCAAGGCTCATTCCGGGTGTTTCGAACCCCGACCCTTCTTAAAATGACGATTTCGCCCTTTGGGCGAATCGTCTTCCAAAAATTGAAGAAAAATCAAGAAATTCCAAAAATATTCTCAAAAATGGGAAATGGTCACAATCAACTAGCCATGGAATATTTTGGGTAATTCGGTATCCAAACCTTCCAAAAATTGACGATTTTGCCCTTTGGGCTAATCGTTCCTAAATCTTCCCATTTTGCCCCTGGTCCTAAATCACGCCTTCCCTAAGCCCTTATGGCTATACTAGGAGGCCATTTTATGATTGAAATTGATGTGCATTGACATGATTTATTTATGCACTTGACTTGCGCTTTCATTATATTGACTGTGATTTGATAGGACCAGTCTTCCAATCTGCATGAAACCCTGACTCATACCTATCTCACCCAAACTTGCGTCTGCATGAACTCTTAGTCAGGAAAATCACTCGCGTTAGGTACCGAAAGGGCGTTGGTAATGACACCGACGTAACCAAGTCCCCGAACCCAAAATCTCTGGTTCCGCAGAACTGATCGATCTCTCCCAATCGGTCAGTAAGGTTTCCGGTCTACCCTCCAAGAAAGACCGGTGGCGACTCCAAATGCATGCACAAGTTGCACATGCCACCACGACCACACTAAGGTCGAAAGCGATCGACTCTTATCGTCGAATCCTTAAAGAAATACCCCCGTCGCGATTTGGTATGGGCCTGGGAGGGCCCGCGCCGATCAAAAGCCCGCGATCGGTAATCCATTAGCCGCGTCCGTTGATTTCGGACGGGTCGCGACAATGTGGAAAATTTAGTCTCAATTTAAAAAATTTCTAATTTTTTTGTTAAAGAATTAAGTTTAAAGAAGAATGCAAAAAATACCGTTCGCGTCAGCAATTCCCCGGCTAAATTTGATTGGAAGCACTGTATTGGCAAATCGTCAAAAAATTAAGACTGAATTGATCAAATTAAAAAAGTTAGAGATGAATTAGTATTCGTGCAATAAGTTTATGATTTTTTTTATTATCCCCTTAATATCCTAATAATTTGAAACTTTTCAATCGTTTACCATAATTGATATGTTACGTAACATATCCATCTTACACGTAATGGGGTAAGCATTGTTCGAAATTTTCATCACACGGAACTGGGTGTAGGCAAGTATTTTCATAAAAAAAATGTTTAGAACTAAATTGTCCAAATTAAAAAGTTAAAACCGAATTGATGTCTATTTAGTACGTTATGAGTATAATATGTCTAATACTTCTCTTTATAATTATCCCCTTAATATTTGGATAATTTGATACTTTTCAATCGATTACCAATTGACTAATATAACATGTCCGTTTTATTGAGTAAGCATTGTTCAAGATTTTCGTCACGTGGACCTGGGTCCGGACAAATATTTCATCGTTTGAACTTATGGTCCATAATAATAAATGGAGGAGCAAGGACCATTTAATTTTATTTTTTTCACGTTAAGAACCATTTAATTTAAAAGGAATAAAATAGGTGTGTCCGTAATAAGGGCCTCAAGTCAACACTGTCGGGAACTTCAAAGTCTTTTAAAGTATGAAAGGTGGGCCGATGCTTACGGTTAGAGAACAATGAGACTCGGTCCATGTCAGTGAGAACTGGATATGCCAGCCCACCCTAGCCCAAAACGGGAAACACCTCATTACTATGTAATGCAACTGTACCGACAAATAGGGGCGAGCAGTTATATGATTAGTCCAATTCAGAACTTGAAAGCTATCCGTCAAAAGTAGTACTTTAAATTTGAAACTTGGAACCTAGCCTGTGATGTCTAAAATCGATACTTCGATTTTTGAAACTTGAAATTTACTATGCATACTCTGGAACATGAAACCTTTCATGTTATAGGTTCGATGATCGATTTTGAGGTCTACCCATATTACACCCGTATTTTTAATTGAATTATTGCAATTAATCATCACCTACTTGTACAATCTCGATTCTACACTGAAATCATGCCCATCCCTACTAATAAGTAGGGGCATCAATAAAGACCAGAGATGATCCAAACCGCTCGGAACTCTTTCTAGTTCGGATAAGAGGCGAAAGAATCAAAGATCATCAGGTCGGGTTGGTTTTGGGTAAACCCGAATAGAACGAAAGCAACTTGGCTCCCATATATGGAAAACACACGTTGTGATTAGTTAACCTTTCAAGTGAGAACCGAAACCGCCTCTTTGGACCGCTTCTTTCTTACTCGCGAAAACACGAATCGCCGTCAGAGAAGGGCCGCCCAGAGCTCTATCTGCAAGCAATTCGAGAGAGGAAAACAGAGCAGCAAGAGCAATGATAGAGGAAAATTAGTTGCGAACTGTAGAGGAGGAGGCAAACGGGACATGGGACTGATGGTTTTGGCGGGCTTGAATCGCGCGAAGGCGAAAGTAGTCCACACCGAAGAAGAAGAAGAAGAAGAAGGCGAAAGTAGTCCACACCGAAGAAGAAGAAGAAGAAGAAGAAGCACTTCTTATCTTAGGACTCATGGAATGTTTCTGACTTTGGTTTTTTCTCCGCTTTTTTTTTTTCCCAAAGTAGTCCCCGCCGAGAGAGAAATGGCAAATTCTTTTGGCTTAATGCCAGGAAAAACTCGAAATCGATAAACCTATGCCAAACTTACGTTAAACTATATTTTAACCACAACAAACCCCAAACTGTACACCTGTGATAAATTTACCCCAAACTAATTTTTTGATCACAAAAAATCTTAAACTGATACATCTGTAACAAAGTCACCTTCTGTTAGTTCTCATTAAATTTTATTGTAAAAATTACTAAGTTAAATGACACGTGACAGTTAATATGCATACAAATAGCTTAGAATTTGTAACTTTGTGTGTCATAGGTGTACCGGTATAGAATTTTTCATGGGTAAATTTGTCACAAATATACTAATTTTGAATTTTTGGTGGAATTTGTTATAGGTGTACCAATTTGAATTTTTTTTTATTTGTCAAAAATTAGTTTAAAGTAAGTTTATAACAAGTGTACTAATTTGAGATTTTTTTGTGGTAAAAAAATAGTTTAGGATATACTTGTCACATGTGTACCAATTAGAGATTTTTTGTGATAAAAAATTAATTTGGGATAAATTGATCATAGATATATCAATTTGAAGTTTTTTCGTGACATTAATCCTGTTCTTTTTCGTTCTGCTTAGTGTTTGATTTGGAATTATTTGCCAAGATATTATTCTGCCAGCTGCAAACATCAACTAGATCATATAGCAAAAACTAAAAAAAAAAAAACTGAACCGGGCCGAGCCGATTTTTTCCCTTTAGGAACATGCAGGACGAGTTTCAGGTTGGAAGCCACCTTTGATCTCGAGGTACATATCGAATATTTTCTAGTTAATATATTTAGGATTTGTTAACGAGTGTTTACTATCTGATATGGTAATGCGAGAGGTTTTTTTTTTTCTATATTAATTGAGATTGGGGAAAAGTGTCAAAAAGTCCTAACCCTATTGCATTGGTACCAATGTAGTCCTAAACCTTTTATCGGTGTCAATGTAGTCCTAAACCATTTATATTTTTGTCAATTGAGTCCTTCCACCGGAGTCATCGCTGCCGTCTCTCTCTCTCTTTCACCATTTGCGAAGGTCGTGGGTTGGTGTTGGCGGCGGCAATGGAGGTCACAGGGGTCGGTGTTGCCAGATCTGGCCTGGGGGAGCCTCACTCAGGCCAAATCTGGCGACGCCGACACTCCCCGGGCGTCACCAGTTCTGGCCTGAGTGAGGCTCACCCAGGCCAGATCCGCCGATGCCGACACTCATCGGGCGTCCTCTTCCCTGGGCATGGCGAGGCTCACCCTCAGCCCAGTGAGGCCAGTCGTCCCGACGTATGACTTGCGACCGAGTGGTGGCCGACTGTTGCAAAAGACTGCAACGCAGACGTTGCAAATGAGAGAGGAAAAAAGAACGAAGAAGAAAGAAGAATAAGGAGAAAAGGAAAATAAAGTATAAATATTATTAAAAAAATTCAAGATATATTTTAAAATGTCCACGTCAACGCCGGCCAAGTTACGTGGGATGACCGGCATCCACGTTAGCGAATTCCGGCTAAAATTGATCGGAAGGACTCAATCAACACAAATATAAAATATTTAGGACTAAATTGGTACCAATGAAAAGTTTAGGACTGATTTGGCACTAATGTAATATGTTTAAGATTTTTTTAAAACTTTTCCCATTGAGATTGTAATGTATCATTTCATGAAATTGGTTTAATAAAATAGGATGTACGAATTTTTAATCAGTCTAATATGGGCCAGTGTGGGCCGAGTTAAGCCCAACCCGTGATGAGAGGGCCAAGCTAAAAATTCTATAAAGCTGCGCATGGTAACAATTCTGATTCCGAAAATTGATTCTGGTTAAAATAATTTTTTTTATTCTGTTCCTAGATGAGTTTTAGATAATCAGAATGTGTTTGATAACTACACAAAATTTCTGTTTTAAAAAAAATGCTTATTTTCCTATTTTTTCATTTATAATTTATAAAATTCCATCCTAAATTGAAGACTAATTTTCAATGCACACTAAAATAATTTAAAATATATTATTTTTAGCATGTCATGAATGAAATATAAATTTTAAGAAATGATATTTAAAGTTCGATGAAGCATGGGACAGGTTCCCATATTAAGGACTCATTTTTTATTTAAATGTTGCGTTGTCTAAATACATATGAACATCTTGTGATGCACGGTTACGAGTATGCAGTGCACGTTAGATGCTCTCATCATCTGTATTATTCTTTGTAGGAGAGTGAAATCTATGAAATTTACCCAACTTTATGAAAATAAGGTCACACTAGCCTAATCTAAGCTTTTTATATTTTTTTAGATTTTCTAAATTTTTTTATTTTATTTTTATTAAGTAGAGGGAAAAATGACGAGAAAACTACCAGGGAAAAGTGAGAGATGTGAAACTTCATTCTGTTTTGTTATTTTCAAAAGTGATTCTTTTTCCAGAAGTTGCTTTTTTTGCTTCTGGATTTTACTCCAAAACTGATACTGATTCTCCAGAGCTGATTCTGAGAACATAATCAGAATTAGAATTATTTACGTTACTAAACAATATTCTCATTTTTTACTGTTATTGGGATGAGAATCAGAGAATCATAATAGTTACCATGCAGACCCTAAATAGCTCTTAAGTTCTTCCTCTAACTGTAAACTATATTGCACCGACACGACACGCTACACAACACTCCGACACTTGAATTTTCAAAAAATGAAGAATTCCGATACATTGGGACACGATGTATGTTATATATATTTTTATACATACATGATAAATTATCGTTTTTATAATTTCAAAAACAATAATAATATCGTAATAAAGAACACAGATAAGAAAATAACTTTTAGTAGATAAGTTTTTTGAGATCAATAGCTTTACTACCTGAAAAGGAGGGGGGAAACAGCAAAAGAAAAAGTAGCAAAATGTCAAAAAGTTATCTGTAATAAATTACAAAGCCGACGAGAACAGTTTAGCAGATCCAGATCCCCATATTTTTTATGGGCAGGGGGGATCCCCACCCTTCACATAGGGGGGGCCACCCCAATGAATGGTGGGGATCACCCTGCACATAAAGAATATGTGCAGGGGATCCACACTTAGCAAGCAGATAAACATGTCAAGATCATTGTAAACCGAATTTTCTCTTTTCTTTATTTCGAATTTCAAACCTATGTCAACTAATTGGCCAATTTGCCTTTTTTTTTATTCAAGCAAAGGAAACTTTTTCACTGAACGCACTTTAGTTTTCCGCTCGAGAGAAAAAGGAAAAAGAGAAGGTAAAGCAAACAGAAAAGCAGAAAACGACGAAAGCAAAGGCCCTGCATGAAAACACTTCATTTTTTTCCATTTCCCTGTCAGAAGCCATTCTGGTAGGGAAATACGTTTGATAAAACCCTGCCAGAAGTAGAAAGCCGTTTGGTAAAAAAATTGACTTATGGTAGGATTTTCTACTTCTGGCAAGATTTTTTATTTCTGGTAAGATTTTTGGTTGATTTTGAGAAGTAAAAAAAACTAGCTTCTCCATTCGAGAAGTCATTCTCGCGGGGCCGGCAACCGCCGCCGGTCGCCGCCATTGAACATTTTTTTAATAATATTTCGAACATTGTCTTTTTGAATCATTATCAAACGCATTTCTCTATCAAAAATCAACTTTTGAGGTTGAAGCTGAAAATTCAACTTCTACTTCAAAGCAAAAGTTGAAAAACCATTTTCCTGCCTGAAGCCATTCTTGGGCAAGAAGTGTTTTCATGCAGGCACAAAGCATGGCTTAGGCTACGCATGACAACACTCCTCTGCCTAAAAGTGATTTCTGGGTAGAAGTTGATTTATCTACTTTTACTTAAAAGCAGAAGTTGATTTTTCTACTTCTACTCCATATTGACTTCTGATCAGAGAAATTCATTTGGTAACGATTGAAAATTTCTACTTTTGAAACATCATTAACAAAATCTTCGGCGTTGGTGGTCTGGCGGCGAGCGGTGGTGACGGTGGTTGACGCGGAGGTGGCTGATGGTGACCGCCGGCGAGCAGTGGTTGACGGAGGCGACGGCGACAACCTAGCCGACGACGGCCGACGGCGACGGCGGGTGCGGTGGCCGACGGCGACCGGCTGCGGCGATGACCGGTGGCGGCGGCGAGGGGCGGCCGACAGAGACCGGCAGTCGGCGACGACGGGCGGCGATAGCCGTCGGCGATGGGCGGACATTGGCCGCGACGGACGCCGGTATGGTCAAATAAGTTATTTCTCTGTCGAGAAGTAAAATTTTTTTACTTCTCGAAATTGGCCAAAAATCTTACAATAAGTAGAAATCTGACTAGAAGTAGAAAATTCAACCAAAAGTCATTTTTTTTTACCAAACGCATTTCCACTTTGACAATATTTTTACCAAACGAATTTCTCTGCCAGATTGACTTATGGCAGGGAAAAAAAAACAGAAGTGTTATCATGCAAGGGTTTAGTCGAGAGCCAGAAAAAGAACACAATAGTTCGACCAGTGTACCGCAAAGTTCTCCAAATTCTCCCCACCCACAAAAAGACACAAAAGTAAAGAATAGCAGAGTCAGCGGAGCTAAGGCGAGGCGAGCGACCGGCGAGCGACGATGCGAGGTGAGGTGAGCGAGAAGGCGAGCAGAGGCGTCGAGAGCTGAGAAGAGAGGCCGACAGCAGCGAGGTGGCGAGAGACTGAGAGGACGCGAGAAAGACAGTGCGAATTGAGTAAATTAGATCAGATTTGGGTCTTCTTATTTTGTCTTTTCACGTTTTTGCCCTTAAAAAAACAACAATTTTTGGATACGCGTGTCCATTCGGTTGACGGCATGTTGAACCTCGAATACGCGTTAGCCGCGTGTCCGAACGTGTCCGGCGCATTCCGACAATCTCACATGAAGCGCGAATACGAATTCGCGTTGCAAGGGGCTATCTCAATATTATCTTCCGCTTCAAGCATCAAGAACCACGGATCTAAGGGCTTGTTTAGTTCAGCATTTGGCCAAGGGGCTTTGAGTAAATGCAAATATCTTTGGGCTAAATGTCTTTTCCAAAATGCAAGTAGTGTTTGGCAAATTTTTTTTTAAAGCGCATTTGCAAGCAACTTTGATATAAATACTGTTTGGTGAAAAATATACTTTGTAAAGTATTTTTACTTTTTTATTTAAAAAAATGTGGCGGCGGGGACTGGTACCGGCGTTGGCGACTGGTGATCGGCGGCGGCGCCCGGCGTCCGGCGACCTGCTGCCGGCAGCAGTGTCCGGCGGTCGCGGCGTTCGGCGAGCGTCCGGAGGCAGCGACTGGCGTTCGGCGGCGGCAACCCGCGTCCGACATCCTTCGATCGGTGGCGGCGCCCGGCGACGGACGTCCGGCTGCAGCAGAGGCGTTCGGCGGCGGGCGTCCAGCGGCGATGATCGGCGGCGGGCGTCCGGCGACGACGATGGCGGTCGGTGGCAGCGACGGGAGTCCGGCGGTCGGCGGCAGTGGCGGGAGTCCGGCGGCCGCCGCATACGTGAGGCGACAAGCCAATGTGACATAGTTAAAAAAAAATTGCATTTGAGATGCAACTTCCCAATGGTATTTTGGCCTAAAGGCCTTTAAAGAGCAATTGAGATGTAGTTGCATTTATCCAAAGTGAGCCAAAAAATAAACCAAATAGTATTTGAATGTTGCCAAAAGACTTTAGAGCTCCTTAGATGCTGAACCAAATATGCCTTAATTATAATAATCCTGAGGTACGTTTTCGCGGCTAACATGTAACGAGGGAGGGGAGAGAGAAATCTGAAAAGCGGGACTAATTTGGACACATGTCAATAAATGAGCGGAGAGATTTATGGTCCCACACGGCACGTGAGATCCACCCAATATTGCGGGGGTGAGAAGAAGAAGAAGCCCGCGGGTCCCGACACCAACAGTCAGGAAAACGCAAAAAGCAGAGGACAGCACAGCATATTCCTCGCGAACCTTCGGTTTCCTGCGATAATCGAAACGATTCGCAGGAACCGGAAAACGGAAAAAAGAAGCTCCGATTTCTCAATCCAGATAACTCGAACTCGAACCCGATCTTCCCGAAGCCATAAATGCGTCGCAATTGTTGCCACGTATCTCTCGGCTTCGTCCTCAAGCTG
Organism: Rhodomyrtus psidioides; assembly: GCA_021437785.1. NCBI lineage: Eukaryota > Viridiplantae > Streptophyta > Magnoliopsida > Myrtales > Myrtaceae > Rhodomyrtus > Rhodomyrtus psidioides. The sequence continues at coordinate 43,754 of JAILYB010000331.1, forward strand.
CTGAATTACCTCCAGACCTTCGTCGGAGTCTCCATCCTCCTCTACTCCATATGGATGCTCAACCAATGGAACGATCGCGTCCCCATCTACCCCCCGCCGGCTTATCCGCCGGGCTCTTCGGTCGCGCCTCTCTCGAGCGCGCAATCCGCTGAGATGGCTCGCTCTGATCGGAGTTCCGGCTTGGAACTCGCCGCCGATCTGGTCTCCAGATTGGACGACGGCCTGGGGTTCGCTCTGAGGTCGTTCGAGCTTCCCACTCCTTGGTACGTTCTCCGTTTGTTTGTCGAATCTGATCGTCAGCGGGCCTAACGTTTCTTCTCAAGTTTGCTCGTCGAACGCATGTTATGGTGATTGGGTTGATCGTGATGATTCGGCATGGGATATATACATCGTTTGGTTCACTTTGTAAGTTTTGGTACGAGTAATGATATTATGGATTTTCTGTTATTATGGCAGGTTCATCTATTCATTTATGGGATTGGGAGTTGTGTTGTGCTGCATCTCTTTAATTGGCTGCATTGCTGCGGAAGCATTAAATGGATGTTGCCTCTGCTTTGTATCCTTCCATATGGATGGCCTGCCTTACATTGAGCTGTCTAATGATCATAATTGCTCGATCTTTTGTTGATGCACTGAACTAAAGAAGTATTAGTATACAATCTTAGAACCTAGAAGTACCTATACAACTGAGTGTTGATCCCGATTGTCGATGTGTTGTGATTTTTATCGCCAATTATGTATTATCCTACAAGCATAGTATCTGAGAATTGCTTCTGCATCAAATTTCATGTAATTGAAACTGGTCTTGTTGAATAGAACTTTTTTTTTTTTTGGTCGGATTGTTGAATAGAACTTGTTAAGTACATTTCATAAGAAAATCCATTTTGCAGGTAGTTATTACCTACAAGTGAATTGTCACATATAAAATTTGCTTATTTGGCAGTTAATAAGTTCTCTAAGGTCGCTGTTTTTGACAAACTGCATTGAATTAAGGTATTGTCAACAAGTGCCCGCACACAAAATAGAAATGCTTTGATTTGCCAAGTACTGGTTATACATGCTACGAAGGAAGTTAGTAAATGGACAGTCACAAGGATTCTTAATTGCGTTTTTAACCTAAGATGAATGCTGGGCATCAGAATGTATAAATGACTCCATTGTTCTGCTAGTCTACAAGGTTTTCCCTTGATGTCACGAAAATCAGTACACTCTTCTTGTATCTGTGCTGCTTCTCTTAGAAGCAGCTTTTGTGGCGTTTATTGCGATTGATCATCATTGGGAACAGGTGAATTTCTCTCTATAATAGATTGATCATCATTCCTGCTAGTTCTCCTTTATCACAGCGATTCTATCACCACTTACAGCTTCTTCCTTCGGACCCTACCGGAGAACTTGATAGTCTTCTCTCGTTTATCGAAAGCAACATCGAAATGTGCAAGTGGATTGGCATTGCCGTTGTTGTAATACAGGTTTGTTGTCGTAATTCTTTTATTTATGGTCCCTTCACAAATGATGATTCAAAATTCCCTTTTCTGACCTACTCTTCTTTGATGTAACTGTCCACCCAATTTTTCTTAAGAGCATCCTTGTGTGACTGTATCTGGGGTTTGTTTCTGTCAACTGCCTTAATCTGGGAAGCTTTAAAATTAGAAACTTCCTCCTTGAAATGATTCTCATGGATTCCTTTTTGCATAGCTGGTAAACTCTCGATGGGAAGTATGATGGTGGAGAAGATGTTGAGGATGATGATAGATGACAGCTGATTTGCTGTTACTTGTAGTTGCTTCTAGATATCACTAGTCACAAGAAAAGGGTTTTGGTGATAGTTGGTCAGTGATTTCTATTACGTTATAATCAGTTGGTAAGCTGACATTCTTTCAGGATATCATTAGCTTCAAGAAATAGAACAGGTGTTGATGATGGTTTGGTGGACCGATAATGGTAGGTAATTGGTTATTGAGCTGATTTTTCTATGTTAAAATTGTTGGCAATTGCTAAAAGCAACCTATGCATGGGAAAGTGGAACTGATCAATGTGCTGACTCCACTTTGTGCAAATCATGTTGTCGTCTTTATATTTTCCTTGTTTTTTGATATCAACGAACATTCTACCTCATTTAAACCACTATTGAGCTTGATAGATACTCGTCCTATATCTTTTAGAGGCCTAATACCCAAGAAGACCTTCAACTTTAGCATTTGTGACAATTATATCAAAAACTATTTTTTGTCTCATAAAAAACCTCCAACTTTTTCTTTTGTCCCAATTCTACCAAAAACTTTTACTTTTGTCCCAATTTTACCGGTCTAGTATAAAAAAAACCCTTAACTTTTGCTTTTGTCCCAATTCCACCCAAAATTTTTACTTTTGTCCCAATTTTACCAGTCTAGTACTAAAAAAACCATCAACTTTTACTTTTATCTCAATTTTATCACCGTCAGCTTTTTGTTCATAATCATCGTTTGTTAATCCTACGTGACTCGAATTTTCTTGCTGAATCTACCAATGAATTTTCGAAATTTAGAAACAGTAGATTTCAGAGACGACGAGATTTTAAAAAATTCGTCAGAATATCTCCAGCCATTCTTTGAGCTGTTAAGTGTCGAAAAGAATACAAAATGTGCCGTCTTTAGTGACTATATATCTTTCAGCAATATATAGGGGTGGCAAAAACTAGAAGAGAATTTCAAAAAAATTTCATGTCAGTTTTGCTGATGTGTAATTTATTAATGACGTGACAATGACATGTAAGATTAACTAACGATGATTATAGGCATAAGACTAACAGTGGTAAAATTGGGACAAAAGTAAAAGTTGAGGGATTTTTTGGTACTAGGCCCGTAAAATTGGACAAAAGTAAAAATTTTGGGCAGAATTTGGACAAAAGTAAAAGTTGAGGGTTGGAAAAATTGGGACAAATATAAAAGTCGAGTGTTTTTTTGGTACTAGGCCGATAAAATTGGGACAAAAGTAAAAGTTTTGGGTACAATTGTGATAAAAGTAAAAGTTGAGGGGTTTTTTTTGGTATTAGGCCGGTAAAATTGAGACAAAAGTAAAAGTTTTGGGTAGAATTGAGACAAAAGTAAAAGTTTGGGATTTTTTATGAGACAAAAAAAATTTTTGGATATAATTGATGCAAATGCTAAAGTTAGAGGTTTTTTTGGGTATTAGGCCATCTTTTAGATTAAAACTGGAATCCGTTTTATTAAGTGGCAGCACAACTTGTGGCAGCACAACTTATGTGAATCACAAATTGCTGGAGACAAAGGACTCCACTAGGTTTGGGTGCGTCTTTGTGAGGAAGCAACAACAAAAATTTTATGACGATCCCACTGTGGTGCTTTGAGTTGCATCTAAGCCTTGGGGCACTTTTGTAACTGCGGTGCAATACCTGATCATTAGCTCTTGGGTCTTTGCATCTGTCTCACTTTTCACACCCGCATTTATGACAAACAAGTACTTGATCTTATTAAATCATGTTTCTCATAATATTTTTTGGAGAGGGAGGGGATGTTCAATTTCTTTATCTTTCGTCTTTTTCTGTGGGGTGGATGTCTTTTGATCCCAGAAAATTGATCAATAAATTACCATTTAATTTCCTGAACTTTATATGGGGCAATTATCGCCACAAGGTTCGCTTCTGGTGATTGTTGTATGAAAAGAAAGACAGGATATAAATTCATCTAGCCTTTTGCTCTTTGTCCACTAGATCACCTAGTGCTAAGACTCCTGTTCTCTTGTGCTCAGGGGTTGTCCCTGCTACTTTCATTTGTTTTGCGAGCATTGGCTTCTCGGCGAGCTGATTATGATGGTCTGGATGGTTATGACAATGTTGAAGGTCAGACCAGAGAGCCACTTCTAAATCATAAATCAAGCCCAACATCAGGGTCTGCTAAGTCCGATGTTAGAGGTGGTCACTCTGGTATTTGGAGTTCACTCGTGAGAGAAAAGGTTTTCTTTCCACAAGTTAATTATGAATTGCATTTGGCTAGCACAATTAACTCCACCGCCTTCTTTTGTTTAGTGAGTTTGACGATTTTATATGGTAATTTCTTTGTTTCAGTATGGATTGAACAACAGCGCCAAATTCGGGTCGGACAGCCAGAATGCATCAGGTAGTACAAAAACAAAGTGATTGGAATTGGATGTGATGCTGTATCTTGGAGGCAAGGGAAAAGATTAGTCCCTATTCTCCACGAGTGACTGAAAGCATTTGCCATGTGGATTTGACTGAAGGCATTTTGCATATTGATCAGAGATAGAACTTATGATGTGCACTAGCAGCATTGAAAGATCATTTGTAAAGAAGAGTTCTATTAGCTTTTGGGGGGGGTGGGGGGGTGGGTGTGGTTTGGTTTTCAGTGGCATGGGCGGATGACACTCCATTCCTACCATACGCAGCATGACGGTTGTTCATACGTGATTAACAGTTGTTGGTTGTGTGTTCGTTTAGTTTTGTTGTCTCTCTCTTGTAGCATAATATTCTGGCGACACATGAACTTTTTGGAGTACCTTCATAGCAACGACACGTGTGATTCTACTTCGCGTTCCCTTTATAATTTCACTTTTCGCTGAGCCTATCCCGTTCATTTCATCAGATGGAAACATCTTAAATGCTTATACATTGCATGTCGTCAGGAGTTAAAAGGCTTGAATCTGAAATCACACGTGTGTTGCTTCGATGGCCTGCGGAGCATGACAGAAACATTTCAGTTTAAAGAGCTGAAATTCAAATGAAAACAAAGCTTAGATAACTTCAAAACATAACAAGTTTTAGATAACTAGAGAAATCATCAAGTTACAGGCTATACACCTACAGAGCATATCTATGAGTTCTTCATAATAAAATTGACGATCGATCACGGAATCCGTCTTCAATAACAAGTGGTGCACGTCTATGTTTGGTGTACACCATGTTTGGCGTCCCAACACCATGTGATGAAATGTTATTTTTGACAAAAAAAAAAAAGACTTCGGAGCCAAGGATGATGTTTTTTCTCACATTTTTAAACTTGCTATTTAGTCTCATGAATCCCAACAATCTCCCCGTCACATATCCGGTGAGAATTGATAACTAGATCCTTGCACAACCGACGTGATATAAATCCCAACAATACGTGATTGGAATTTGGAGTGAATTTGCAAAGATAGAATTAGAATTGCCATGTGACTAGAGGAGAGGTGAATCTCGGCCTGGCGTCTCAACTAGGCTGCTCATCATTGAGCGGGCTTGGGTTCATGTATTTTGGGCTGTTGGGCTCGCCGACGTCGGATGGACCGACAAGTGTCCCCCTATGGGCCCTGCCCACAGATCCAACTTGGAACTTTCTCGATTTTCCCAGTTTGAGAGCAGACCCGGGCGAGGACCCATGTTTACTATCCCGGGCAAACAGCTTGGAAGAGCAGAAACGTGAGTCCACAGTCCGGGGTTCGACTAGTGGAGGCCGTGCGCTGCCCAAGCCGAACCGTTGCCTGTCGGGCCTACCGACCGATCACCTCTCCAATTGACCCGGCGCGCCTGAAGTGAAACCAACGAAAGATGAAGGAAATATCGTACACCGCATGTCAAATCAATGAATGCGTTCCCGCATGACATGATAACGTGATCTGCCAGCCCGTCCGAGAAATCCGAGTGAAGAACAAGTAGGCCTACGTCGTTTCGCGCACAAGCCCAGCAATGGACAAGGAAACATCCTCGTGGCCTCGTTCCCCAGTCATATTCGTCGTGCCCCGTCCTGCAAAAGTTTAATTGCAATGGCTCCCTCGGGAATTTTGGGGAGACAATAGGGACATGCGCATGTAGTACTACTACTACCACAAGCAAAACACTCGCGAGCCAGACCCTCGGTTTTGGTTCAGCCATTTATAGCAGGGCGATGTTTCGATTTTTCGATTCGGTTATCTAACCGCGGACGTGAGAAAAAAAACAAGCGTTTTTATTAACGAGTGCCTTCCGAATAATCGTTGATCATACTTAACCTGAAAGGATCATCGGTTTCAATGTACCATTCATACATGACACGGGAGAGAGAATGTATCGGGAAGTAACAATCTCTCATTGTTTTAGCCTCATGGCCCGTGTTAACAAGTTCTATGAAAAAAATTAAGTAACCGATAAGCCCGATAGATAAATACGCGACCAGTAGTAGCAGGTAGGGGTGAGCATGGGCCGGGTGGGCCGATTCCAGGCCTAGACCCTATACCCGACCCTGTTATAACCGGTTCCCACTTTTTGGAACCGATACCCAACCCTGTTTATCTTGGACCCCGTTGTGAAACCGACCCTATTTTTCGGTCCGGGCACCGGGTTCACCTTGTTCACCCTGTTTTTCTTTTCTTTTTTCGTCAAAATAAAAATTGTACAAAACAAAAGCTGCTGGAATTCAATAACATTGCAACAGAGAAGTGTTCAACCCGTAACTTTATCACATACTAGCAATTTCAGAAGCTTGCTGATCAGTTATCTTCGCCGTGAAGCCTCTAAAACCGTGCCTATAGCTATACAAATGCGATGCCTGTGCTTCCTCCATGCTGTTAAACAACATCGACACTTGCTTGAATATACTAGAAAATAAAGAAGCTCGCATGATGTACAACAACGATAGAACACAATAGTGACAATACACAGAAGAAAGTACAGAACAAAGGAACTTATTGTTCGACTGTATCCTAGTTCATGACACCAAACTGACCTTCCACTGTGCACAGAAGCAAGTATCAGGTGGTCTTGCCACACGGACTCCTCTGGATCTTCATTTCTTACACTTCCCATGTAAACCACATACGCCTGAAAACAAAAAAGAATCATAGAGACCACAAATGAATACCTCCAAGGAAGCCAGAAAACCGATTGAACCCACACGGGTGTCGATTCTATCGAAGTGGGTACTCCACAATTTCACCTTGGAACCGAGGCAAGTGCTGATTTCTGCTACAAAAGCAGAGAGAAACAGAAAAAGGAGACAACTTTCCCCACTGTATGCAGAGGACACGGTGACAATGGCCCCCGAAGGCTCCTCCGTTCGTCGCGGCTGGAAGGCTCGTCCTCAGCTTCCTCCCCCGCGCTCCTCCTGGCGCCGCGCAGCCTCGACGATGGTGAGATATGAAGAAGAAGAAGAACGAGAGCTGAGGAAGTGTATTGTGAACGGAGGCCGTGAGCAACTGGAGCCTCGAGGGCAGCGAGCGACAAAGGTAGTACGCTAGGGTTTTGTTTGTTTTTTTAATATTAATTAAAAATCGGTTCTAAAAACCGGTCCGGTTGGGTATTTACTTAGACCCGGTACCCGGACCGGTTTCAACCGGTTCCCAACATTTGGACCCGGTACCCGGATCAGTTTGAGCCGGAACCGGTTCCCGACCCTGTTTTTCGGGTGGACCGATCCGGGTTCCGGGTCAACCCGGTCCGGTTGCACACCCCTAGTAGCAGGCTCTAAGAAGATCAAACTCGGGATCACAATTTGCATACCTTGAGCTTTGGAAGACTTACCTTTAACAGCGTAGGAATGGTTGAACAAGCTTCGGAGGTGATTATAGATGTAGATCTCCTTTATTGATGGTTGGAGGCTGAGCACTTTCCAAGATTTTTATCCATTCTCGTGATATCCGATTTTACCGAGAGGTGGGTGTTATTCGATTGGGGCGATTCGAGTATGCTAAAAGGTAAGACGGTCCAGAAGATTTGTCCATGTTACATTTCGATCTTTTCCATTCTTTTTATTATTTTCTTAAATAAGGGTAAAAGGAAATAACTATTACCGGAACTCTATGGAAAAAATAGTCCGAATAGTGCGACAATTGAAAATCGATAAATTTGACATCGAAACTCACATCGTCTCAGGCTCTCATAACCGTAAATTAAATTAGAACAAAGCATAGTGGGACATCCCAAATATCATTATTCATGTTTCGATTCTCGCAAGATTTTACACTTCCTGAAAACCCCACCAAATAAAGATGGAAGCAGATCGTTATCGAGTTAGATTAGGACCGATGATGGTCATTTATTCCCCCCGGCCCTGGACTTCGCTTAAGTAGGCCACTCTCTACTATTGTACAGGAGACAGGAAGTTCATGCATTAAATTCGCCAAAAAAGGAACAATAGTAAATACATTTTTTGCATTCTCCAAGGATAGCGACACCCTATATTATAGGTCTATCCTGTCCAAAGCAGAGATGGGTACTCGACACCAAGCTGCCCGAACTACTGCTTTCGTTTTCGTCGTAGTTCTCCGTCGCCAACCACCGGGACAAATCTCATCACTACCTCACAACCTTCCATAAAAATGGCATGGCTGGTTTGGACCACCCCAACAAAAAAGGAAAAACAGAAGAAGGAAAAGACAAAAGATTCTCTACGCCAAGACCCACTAAGCAAAGGATTAAAGAAGAAAGGAGATGGAATCTCGAGCGAGGGTACTCGTAAGAATCGTTAATGGGTGAGAGTCCAAAACAAAGTTCGTTTGCTAATACCACCTCACCTGTGCGCTTCCAAGATTCCGTCGTCGTAATACGGACCAAACGGCTTGGAATCGAATCTTATAGCTTAAAAGACGACGGAGAATCTATTCTTATAGTTAAACATCAGGCAAAGGGACCTTGTTGTGGTGACTGATTGTCATTACATGCTCCTCCGAGCAATAAGGATGACGCGAAGCACGACAAAAACCTAGAATCTATTCTTTTGCCAATTGATTAAAAGAAAGATGGCGTAGTAAGTAGACAACAGTCATACAAGCTGTCCTGAGCCAGAGCAGAGAAAACAAATGCCAAGTAATGCACACCATCCTGTTAATCTATAATTTCAGTCAGTTTTGTCCAGTACTTAATTGAAAGTGGTGAGTCAACCTGAAGTGGCATGTCCTACTAAAGTTGCGACCATGATTACCAACCATGGGACTCTAGTGAAGCACAGATGTAAATGTATGATAAGTGATTCAGCCACTAGGAATCATCAACAGGTCTTTGTGAAAGATATGTGCTAAAAATAATGAGTGCACAAATTGGGGGAAAGAAATTAATGCTTACTGAAACATTTGCAGCTTCGAATAATGAAGATGACAGGGGGACATTTTCTGTTGATTATCACCATCCTCCAGAATGCACATATAATAGAGTAACGATATACACAGAAATAAAAAACGAAGCAGAGCTCATGACAGTCTACCTGTCAAATCAACAACAGCCTCATCCACAAGCTCATCGAGCAACCTCCATTCTATTTCCTTCCTTAGGCTATGCAATTCCAATCTCAACTGCTCGATCCACCCTTTCCCAACCACCTCATTTCTCACCACTCTCTCCACCACCAGGCTGCTGCTGCTGCCCCCATCACCTCTTGAAACGCACCTAACCTCATCGGAAAACCATTCGGTCATTCGAGCCCACACATGGTCCACCGTTATAGATAATGTCTGCTCAAACGTCCCACTTGGGGCCTCACAGCCTGGCCAGTCGATTGGGCCCAAATTTGGCCCATAACCTGTTATTTCAATCAGTGCTGCATTCACACAGTCAAAAACAAGCTTTCGCTCCGATCTTCTTTGCCTCCGCTTCGCCTCAGGCATTGGTTCATGAACATCCTTTGTCTTCGCAAATTTCTCTCGCAAAGATGGACCCAATGGGCTTTCAGGCGAATGCCACCTCGAAAAAAATGTATCTGGTTGCACTTCACCATCAAAACCGGCTGCTGACAGAACAGTTCTGACAAAAACAAGCCAATCCAGTTCTTCCTCCTCCGCATTAGAGCAAACCATGGGGGATCTTATTGAATATGAAGCAGATGTTTCGAAACAGGAATCATCCCATGAGAGTGTCCGGGCAATGGATTCTATTGGTGGTGACTTGTCAATCAAGTTAGACTTGAGAGAATGACCAAGCGGTTGTTTTCCTATTTTATTAGTAGAGCATCTGTTATCCAGTGAGGGAAAAAGAAACATATCTAAAATATGTAAATAATGGAGGTCGGACGGTCATTATTACCAAAGGATTCTGGAGTTGGGTTGTCATCTTCAAAGGATGATTCCAATACTGAAATTGGACTTGGCTGCTCCTGACCACAATTCAACTTCCCCAACACCACAGGCATAGATCCCTGCAAAGGGTTGGCATAATCAAACCAGTGTGAGACAATTGTCTAGGCTGTAAAAATTCTATGTTTCCCAACGCAATCTTCCAAATAGGGCAACCAAAGCTAATTGCTTTCAATTACTAGCTCCACTCCAACAGATTTTAGACAGACAAAAGTTGCTGCACACGTCATATGCATAACAATGGATCGCATAGCAACCGGCTTATCCATGGGGAAAAAAACTATTTTTGGAGTCTTTAATATTTATGCACGAGAAACTCAGAAATATGCTTTCTCAATCTTATGTCATTCAGGAGGCATTGCCGACTGAAACGGGAATAGAAGTGACAGAGAGTATCCTTAAGTGAACTGACATGCTTCCTTCATTAACGGAACTGACAGAGAAGAGCGTCCAAGTTATACAAGTTAACCAGACAGACTCATCAAAAGGGTGAAATATGAATTACCTCCTGCGCATACACCGCTTGTTCTTGTGCTACATCATCAAGAGAACCCAGAGAAGTTTTGCTCACCAATCCATGTTGACGAGGAGACGAGCACTCTTCATTGATCTTACCCTCAACACATTCAGAAGAATCAACGTTAATCTGTTCATGTTGATATGTTGAGCAGCTTGGAGTTTCAGCATCAGGACATTGACCCTCAACTTTAGATTGAGTCACATTGGATTTTCCTTTACTTGGTTTTTTGTTTTTCGAGAAGAAGAGGCTTGAAACTTTCCCCTTCAATGATGACCCCACACTTTTCTTGATCGGCTGCTTAGGAACATCGGAGTTACCCGCTTGTGGATCGGGTGTTTCTGGACAGTGCTTGTTATCATATAGCGTCGAAGATACGGGGACAGACTTTGACCTTGAAAGATTTTTTGGTGAGGCAGCAACCAATTCTTCTTTACTTAAGTTACTACTTAAAGATGACCTTGATCCAACTTGTTCTTGCTCCTCCTTGTTGCCATCTTCCTCACGTCTGACTGACTTCTTAGTGTCTGAAAGAGCAAGCATTTCACCTAGTGTACTGTGTCCTTTACGAACATGTCTTTGGTCTTGAGAATTCTGATTGGACGTCATCAGGGCCCACCTCTCTGACAGACGTTTTTTTGCCTCTCTGCAAACCGATGATTCTGGAGAATAGGATGCACGGCTGAAGGACGAGATAGTGTATGGACTGCCAATCCTGTTAATATAATCCCATGAGTGTCTAGAAACTGGTGACATAACTTCCGAATCACTGAGATTTCCTACTGTGTATTCGTTCTCTGATTTATTGAACGAACTGTCATCACCAATATAGCCATTAGAGAAAACAGAAGATAACAAAGTTTCATCCCTCCTGTGACCAGCCAAATTTTCATGCATTTGACCAGGAAGCTCCTTCGCCACTTCTCCTGATTCTCGAACGCCATCATCTTCAGCTACTTCAATAGTATTTTCATCACACACCATTCTCTCTGACCCAGAGGCTGGTGAAACCACAGCCAATAGATCATGAGCCTTCACAGCACTGGGCTTTAGTACCACTATACGGGTTGGTTGACTGGGACAGTCATTCACATTCTGACAAGCGTATGTGGATGAGTAGCTAGACTTGTTTTTATCCCATCCCCCCTGTTCAGAGACCAGAGTTGGTATCTTAGCTGGATTTTCATTCTTCTTCCTAGGCATAGAAAATTCATCATCATCAACCATCTTCGACGGCCTAAGAATGGTAATGCGCTTTGTTTCAAGAGGCATAGAAATATGCTGGAGCTCATAAAGATGCTTAGAAAACATTGAATTTGGTTCCTGAAGGAATTTGAGAAATAACTCCTTATTGGAACTCAAGACTTCCAGTGCATCATGGAATTCCTTGGACTGCCGCAGATTTTCATCTGTAGCTAGACGTTTTGCTTCCATGAACTTCTGACGAACAAGAGCCATCTTCTTCTCATTTGCATGATCTGTATATTTTCCCTTCTGTTGCTGTTTTCCACTCACAAAGTTTTTCTTACGCTGCGGTGATGACTCGTAAAAGTCTTTGTGATCACTTTCTTCATATTTAAAAACTTTGTGCCCACGGTCACTTTGCCAGTATTCAGCCGCTATTTCCATGTTTTCCAACCTGTGCTGCAAAGAACCTTCTGATTGGCTTCTCCTATTAACAGAATGAAGCTGTTGCTGGGGAAGGGCCTCAAGCCCCATCAACTTGGCAATCACATTAGGAGGGCAATGTTTAGATTCAACTTCCTTTGACATTTCTTCTGCTATTAACATCTTCATGGGTGTACCCATTGATTTCCGGCTATATGAAATTCTACGCGAGTTCAACACAATCTGCATGCCTCATACAAATGCATAAAGGATTAGGACAGGGAGTGAGAAAAGGAACAGACAATTTTATGTGCGATTCCATATTTTACCGAGAAGATACAACTCATCAAGAACAATTACAACTACTAAATGGAATTATGCTTCACATCTCACCCTTTTTTCCTCTGTTTGATTCCCAAATGTAGGAGCCAACGTTGTTGCCATATCTGATAAACTCCTTGAGAGTGAGGAACCTGTGAATAAATCGTCTTCATGTCATAAGTTTTAGGCAACAAATTCAAGGACATTCAACAAGAGAGGCCATTTGAGAAACAATTCCCAGGATTGAGGACAACACGTCCAAAATTAAATGGAAAAAAGAAAATCCAAAAGGAACGTACGAGGAATGAGGCTTCAGAAACTCAACAAGCTAAAGACGAGTTAAAAGGATGAAAGACCATCACCATATGGATGCGCTTTATCTGTGAGTAGCCTGCTGCTAGTCACTCCTGTACTTAAATCGAAAAGGTTCACCACCCTTCCGAGGCACCCTGGAAACTGTTTCTCAAAGTTGTGAACTTTTCTGTTCTGAGACCCATTCATTTTGCCAGCTGCGAAACAAAAATTTGATAAGAAAAGGATTAGGAGAAAAGGTACCCACATATTGCTCCAATAACTTTTCAAAAAGAGAAGATCAACCAAAATTACACGAGAGTGGACCAAAGAGGACAGCATATCTTCTTTCACAATAAGCAGCAACTCATGAAGGCACAAGCAATCCAGTGGAGGAAGCAGCCAAACTGGATCGAAACCCCCCCCCCCCCCCCCCCCCCCCAAAAAAAAAAAAAAAAAAAAGAAGAAGAAGGGAAAAAAAAAACACAAAAACTAAAGAAGAAAACAGTAGGTGGCACGAAGCACAGAAATCTTAATGTCCTCTCACCAAGCTCGCTCTCCTGCGAATCAATTTCCAGGTTTAGACTGCAGTCCAGTCCGCGCACAGATGAGAAACACAACTTATGACCCCTCAAATAAGAAAGCTACGGCTGCGAAGGGTGACCGAGCACTGAGAAAGGATTGAGCTTTTATCTTCAAAATAGAATGAGCCAACGCATTCAAACCATATAGTTTGCCCCAAGTAAAAGTGCGAACAGTACAGAGACCTGTGACTGCGATTACAGAGCGAAATTCAGCATGTCACACGTACCATCACATCATGTGCGACTGACGTCCCCTGCACAAACAATCTGTCTGCCACTTAAAACCAGTGGAGGACAGAGAAACATGCCTGGCGCTGGCTCCTAAAATCCGCCAAAATCTAGCCGATCAACTGTCTAATTGGAAATGAACTCACCAAATCCATGATTTCTCGGGCTCAAAAGCGCCAAATTACCGAGCTATAGTTAAAGCCAAAACGAAAAGCCGGTTCGAACTCAAAAGCCAAAGCATCATTGCGCCAAAAAGGCAAAAGAAAAGAAAAGAAAAACAAAAAAAAGGACAGGTTTCGCAGTGAGACAGACGGGAGCGGAATCATTGTTCCATAAAGACGCCGCGATCATCAACAGACGGAAAAAGGAAAGGTCGCAATTAGGAGGCGTTTCAAAGATCAGCTTCCGACCAAAAAAAAGAAAAGAAAAAAAGGCTGCAACAACAGGGAATACGCACATTGCACACCTAAGGCACGAAATCTGGATGGAGCTCAGCGAACCAGATTCGACAGGCACGACAAAGCAACAGAGAGAGAGAGAGAGAGAGAAGCCGGGTGAACTTCGAGAAACGCGAGATCGGCGAAGTTAAAAAGGAGGCCAAGGAAAAGGCAAGTGGCGTAAAAGGAACAACGAAGAGAGAGAGCGCGCTTAGAAGCTCATCATCTGACGAAAGAAAAAGAGCTGGAAAGCGAAGTGGCGTGGATATAGAGAGAGAGAGAGAGAGAGAGGACAAAATCGGGTTTGAGAGAGGTACCGGAGGGAGAGGCCGGCGGCCGGCGCCAGGGAATTCAGGGGAGAGAATGCGGAGCCATGGGAGGGAGGCCGCTCAGAGATCCGCGCGTGGTCGGCTGGCTGGCTGGCTGGCTGGCTGGCTGATGAGCTCGTGTCTGCGAGAGAAACTGTGAAGAAGAAGAAGAAGGTGGAAATTGTTAGAGAGAGAGAGAGAGAGGCGTAAAGTCGTTCCACCGACTAGTGTCGGGCTTGAAAAAGCCATTTTGGCTTTTATTATTTATTTTTGTCTTTGGCTTTTTTCCGCGTTCGTCCCGTTAGAGAGGGAGAGTAGCGTGCTCCCGTAAATTTAGCAAAACGTGAGGGGCTTCGTCGATAATTCCACGCCTGTCCCCTCCGTAATTGCTTTCTTGGCCAACAATATTCACTTCTTCTTCTTCTTCTCTTTTTTTAAATTTGACATTAGCAACTATTTAGGAAAAATTCCAAATAAGGACCCCAAATGCTCTTAACTTCTCAAATAAATACGTAAAATTGACTTTGTTTCAAAAAAATGGCCTGAAGTGCCTCCATTGCCTCAAATAAGGGCCTAAAGAGATCATGGTTCTTTCACATAAGGGCCTAACCTCACCAGCCGATTGGCCAATCAAGGAATTTAAATTATGAAAATGCCCCTACCATCTAGTGAGTCGAGCCCTTTTTTAAGACTATATCGCCACAGAACATATTTAAAACAACTTCCACTTGAGGCTCTTATTTGAGACATTGAGGGCACTTCAAAAGCTTCAAAGTCAACTTCATGCCTCTTTTTTTTTTAAAAAAAATTACCAACTATTTATTATTTTGGAATGTATTTTCTTTTACTTATTTATGAAATAAATGTATCTCTTCCTCATTGAAATCTCGTTTTTGTTCATATCGATAATTTCATCTGAGGTTTATTTTTTGTTTTTTTTTGTTTTTTTTGTTTTGTAATTTCGTTTTGATTTTTTGGGTCAAAAAATTTCGTTTTGAGTTAAGAGTGAGCTTTTTCTCATTTTTTTTTTCATCGACTGTTTTAACTGACCCTTGAATAGAGTTATAAGAAAGATACGATCGACAAGTCTAATAAAAGTTTGTATTTTTTTCGTTCACAGTGAAAATTTCCATTTGGAGTTTAAAAGATGAACCTTTTTTTTCCTCCTTTTTAGTGCCTTTTTCAATTGACCCTTACACGATGCAATGATAAAGTCCTACAAAATAATTTAAACAGCTTCTTATTTTCGTCTACTCTCTCTCGTGTGTGTAATTGCTGATTTTCTTTCGATCGATACTTAAAAAAAAAAAGCTCCCAATACAGATAAAAAAAACCCATATTAATAAGATATCGCGCTGTCCTCTTTCGCTCCCCTCCCCTCGAATTTTGAAAATTTTATCGACTTGTGATTTTGACCCACAAGAAGGAAAATCAATGCGCCTCTTCTTTTTTCCACTTATACTCTTCTATCTTTTTCATTTTCTAAAAAACATGCTTGATATCAAGAATTATCGAAAATTATGTTTTTTTTTTGTAAGGATATCGAATATTATGCTTTTTTCATTAGGTAAAGCACACAAAAAAAAAAGAGGAGGTGCGAAATGCGAATTTATAGAGAGGGAACAGACAATAATTCCAAGGATTATCTCTTCAATCACTCCCATTTTTCAAGAAAAACATACAAAATCGTGCATGATCTCCTTGATGTTCGCATTTGATTATTCCGTGGTTGAGGGAACGAGACTCGCTTGGAAATGGCAAACCTCCGAAAGTCAAAAAAACATATACATGCATGAACCCATCAGACGTCAGAAAAAAATGAAAAGATTGCGTATTAATCATAAATTTGTTTTCATAATCACGTTTTTCACCAACCAATCATGCGCTCAAGCGCAAAATAATCCCCACACCATTATAAAAACTGAAGATCGTGGTAGCTTCAACCTCTAAATTATGTCTTAAATACTCCATTCTCGACGTTTTTAATTACAATAGTATACACATAATTTGGGTGTTTATTAAGTCGATATTATTTAATAATCGAGATTATTCTTGTCGCGTGACATTTTTTTTTCTCTAGAAAATAGACTACGCATATTTTATTTGGAACCTCCAAATTCGCAATTTTCATTCTCTGTTCGACGACCGTAAATGCTCCTTTCCACCAAAAACACAAAACCACAAATACACCAAATATCCACGTCTATTCACCGGAGAGATGGCTTGTCTGCCATGCTTAAATAATTTTATTTTGACTTATAACAAATTCAATTGAATATAAGTATCCTCAGTTCTTGAAGAACAATCAATCACGAGTTGTGCATACATTAAAAGAAGTTGTTATAAGTGTAGACAAATAGACGACAATACCACAAAAAAAAATAGAAAAAAAAACCAAAGGGTCCCACTCCACTAGAAATTAAAGTAGTTTGATTATAATGTATTTTTTTTTTGGTCGAAAGATTATAATGTATTGAATCGGTTCATGTTTGGACCGGGGCTTATGTGAATTAAGACATAAGAAAAGGACGAGGAGGAAGGTTGTTGTTTTTTTTTTTTTGGTCGTTATTAGCTGATTAAGCAACAGCGTACGGACAGCATATGAAGGATTAGGTTATTCTCCTTTTTGCTAACAATATTTTATTGTTGGGATAATTATATAATAATATATATACATGACTTGGAGTTCAGTCCTTGTCTGCGGGCGATCGCGCAAAACGCGGATTGGCCGGTGAAGAAAGAAAATAGTCAATCCATGATGATTTTCCTTCAATCCCAAGTCTTCATTTTCTTGGATCTTATATTGAATTTCACGCGCGCGAACATTGATTAAGCGGAAGTTATGAGATTTTTTTGGAATTTAGACGCCGAATTCCGCTCTTGATTTTCGAGTAATGTTAAGAATCAAAGAGGAGATAGTCGAAAGTGGTTGTGAAATGGTAAGGGGAATTAATTCGCTCTCGTTCCATCGAAAATGTAAGGTAATCTCGCGGTTGCGAATAGAAGAATAAATATATGGGGACGATCGTACGCTTGGCTTGTACTTTTGATTTAACTTTACTTTTAACAACAAAATGCTGGAGCTTCGGATATAAGAAATTTACAAGGGCATTGCATTTGCCCTACAAAACTTGGAAGCTACTTTGAGAAGTTTGAGTACGCTCTTGTCGCGGAGACGTTGACTTGAAGTCGCAATTTTGAAATCCCATCCCTAGCGACATCACTCGTTTAATTATTTGGCTACTTGAGATTTTATACCATCGTAATCTAATCGAAGTGAGATTACCTATATATATGTGCTTGTTGCAGCGGTCGAGATGATATGTCATATGTGTTGCGAACTAGTCCGTGTGTGCATTTAGGAGAAGATAGTTTCGTAGATCGATACGCCATGCGAAAGCGCCATGTGGATAACCAATAACTATTAATATGAGTTTTGAAAGTTCAAATGCGATTTTAATTGATGCGTACATCGCACGAGTACTGTAATTTGATTGGCCGCACAACATCGGTCGAGCCCTTTGCATCAAGTGTTTTTGGCATGGCCTGATTTGCCATCAACTTCTTTATGTTTAAGGGTGTGTTTGTTTGAATGAAAGATTTTTTTCGAAAATTGGGTTTCTGGACATTCACGCGGCGGGTTTACTGAAAATGGTCAATGAACGGAAAACCATCAACTTTCATGAAAAATTCGCGCGTTTCAAGTTAGGAAAACGAACTCCCGAAAATACTTTCCTGGGAAATAATTTTCCGAAAAGCATCGTCCTCTCCAATGAAGTTTTCCCCAAGACAAACACATCCTAAAAAGTACGGCTTTTTGGGCCGACGTCAACGCACACGAAATGCTTTTGCTTTAATATGTACAGCCGATGGGTTTTTACTTAGTATTAGACCAAAAGGAAGGTGATTAGTATAATAATGTGTATTATGTATAGATTACTATAACTATGTTGTATACTCCTAGAAAACCAAGGGGAATGAGAAAAAAAAAACGACTTTTAGTAGGCAAGTAAAAAGTCCCTTTACAATTGCTAAATTAGACTGTAGCTTTGCGGACAAGATGGCTTATCAAATTTCAGAGGACAAAGCAAAGTGTCTTTTCCCATTACAGGGAAAAAAAATCTATAAAGATATCATCTTTCTCCTATTCTAAAGACATTATCATTAATCTTTGGGAAAATGCCAAAAAAGGGCCTGAAGTGTGCATGTTTTTTCAATTAAGGGCCCAAAGAGCAACTTGTTTCAAAGAAGGGCCTAGGGTGATTTTCATGTTTCAATAAAGGGCCTGACTTTTGTCTTTTTCTGTCTATTGCTTTCTGTTATTCTTTTTTTCCTGCTCCCCTACTGTTCATCGTCTCCCTCTCGACGCTGGGCTTCGAACCGCTTGAACCCTTTCTTGAACCAAGTGTTGTTCATGATTTTGTCCACACTGATCCTCGCGCTGGGGTTGGGGTCAAGAATTTTGGAGAGCAGCTTCCTGACTTCATGAGGGAACCACTGAAAGCACCTGAAGTCCCCCTTGCTAATCTTCATGTACATCTCCATGAGGTCAGACTCCATCCCAGTATCACGGAACCCCGAGCCGAAGGATCTTGAAGGAGCTGGTGGTCGCGGCTTCTTCCCCAACGCCCAATTATCAACGCCATCAGCCCTAGAGCCACCTCCAAGAGAATCGTACCTGGTTTGCCTTGTGGAATCAAGGGAAGGCAGAGGTTTCTTCCCCATTGCCCAGTTATCAACCCCATCAGCACGAGATGGCTGGTCAAATTCCGAAACCCTCGAAGGCGGAGGGCCACGATGATCATCCTCGAAACCACCGTGGGATCTCTAACCACCACTACCGCCTGCGCCGCTCCAGGAAGTATCCCCTCCTCGCGATCGTGCGTCCGGTTCCGCGGAGGGCCAGACCTCCCATAGGAAGAGAATCCATCCCCGAGCCGGCCGTACTGCATCTCCTCCGCGGAGCGCTCCTTCAGGCCCTTGGGCAGGCGCAACATTTCGTCAGGAGTCAAGCCCTTGTAATCGCCTCTGCCCGCGGCGCTGGAACTGCCGAAGCCGGCGGAATAGAACTCATTTAGCGACATCTTCTTCTTCTTGGGCTTGGTGCTGACGGACTCCCTGAGGCTGGGGAAGTTCTGAGGCTCGGCCCTGGCGGGGGCCGGTACGGCTTCTGCGGCGGCGACCTCGCGCTCCTCGGCCTCCGCTTGCTTGGCCTCGGCGGCCCAGGCGCCGATGTTGCCCCAGGGTTTGGACATTCTTAAAGTTCGAGATCTGGAGATTTATTTGGAGAGGGCTCGAATCGGGGGAAGTGGAGAAGGGAGAGGGAGAGATGTTGCGATCGTTTCGACGGCGATGCGTATGGAATATTGGCGAACCGAGATGAGGCTCCGTCAATGGAGCCGGAGCTCCGAGAACATGAGAATATCGGATTGAGAGACCAGCGTTGAGAGGGGATGATGAATAGTAAGGGAGCAAGGAAAAAAAGAATAACATAAAGCAAAAGCAGAAAAAGACAAAAGTCAGACCCTATATTGAAACACAAAAATCAACCTAGGCCCTTATTTGAAACAAGTTACTCTTTGGGCCCTTAATTGAGAAAACATGCACACTTCAGGCCCTTTTTTGGCATTTTCCCTTAATCTTTTTTAAGGCAAGGAATGAAGAATGGAGAATGAGCCATATCTGCAGTCGACAATCATAGGAAAACCCAAACCGAAATCCAAATCGCATCAAGTACCAAATATTACAAACAAGACACATGGCAAAAAAAAAAAAAAAGTCTATGTTGCGGTTGCACGAGAGACCCATCTTTTTGCCATCATTGGAGAATCGATTGGGAATTTTTTTTTTTTTTTTTTGGGGAATTTGACTCTCCCACCTCGAACTTTTACAATATTGACAAAATCTCCCCCAACCTAAAGTTGGAGAGCCTATGCATGGAGTGAAATTGCCCCGGGGTGTTTCCACTAGTTGGGCAAAATCTTGGATGGGCCATCTCCGCAAATCTTATGTCCATTTCGACGGGACATGTAGGGGGGAGCACATGCACGTGAAAGCGACTCTTGATCTCGATTACCCCCCATTCGTGTTCCAATTGATCTGTTGATTTGTAAGTGAGGGGCCAGGACTGGGAGAGACATTGAGTAATTAAACTAGCTGGGGACTTTTAGTACAAATTGTAGACATTGATTGGCCTATTTCAACAAGAAATGTCAAGGTCCCCATTATTGCTCACGGGTTTTTTTTTTTTTTTTTCCCCTTCCTTTCCCCCCTTCTTTGACGATTGGTCATTTTAACAGTTTCGTATTGAGAAAAGTTCAATTTTCTTTTTTCGCACGTCGATTTTATCAAGAAAGTTACTTGCCACGTGAAATTTTGCAGCGGCGCTTAGACCCGACGGGAACGCTTCTATGACCTATATAAGCAAGGGGTGTTGCGCGGGAGCAATGCACATCGCGCTTTCCCCGCATGCCGTGCTATACTTCGAGCTAAACCCTATGACGACAGATGGATTATCGTGTGTGCACACATGTTAAAGTTTGAGGAATCGTTTTCCGACAAACGTTGAAACATGTCCCGGCTATCATTTACGAGGGAGATTTTAGGTGAAGGTGATCGATGGGCGGGCGGCCAAGAGACAAGTATGCGGGCTGAGCAGCATCCTCAGGTGAGGAGAGGAATGACCGACTCACCCAACTTTGGCTTCGGGCCGGCTCTAATGTTTCTAGAGATGGGCTTGTCCGGCACCATTAAACTCGATGCTCGGACATGTCGCGCCCAAATGATCAGTCGATCACCTCTAACCCTCGGACACCCCGGCATGCCCTTGCGTTACGTTCTTATAGTCACGGGGATTATCAAGGTTTAATCCCAATAGTTAATCCCACTTTTTTCTCTACAGCTTAGATCTCAATTTTGATGATCCTAACGCTCGAAAACCACAAGGACACGCGACACAACAGCATCCTTTTGTTCCGCCCGTCGTCGTTTACGTCAATCCACGAGGCGGACGAATCGTGCCCACACGCGACGCGGGATACCAAATGTGGAGGGACAAGGTGGGGGTCCGAACGACCTGGAACTTGGGACCCCCGGGGACGAAACGATTCGCAGCAGCAGGAGAAGCGGAGAGAGTGGGCGAGTTGTTCACTATTCCACGGTTTCGGTCGCACGTGTTTTTGGGGGGGCATGGTCACCGTCGCTCCGATAATTGCAACGCGCTCTGATCGGTCCCCACGGCACTCAAATTTTGATAGGATCCATTTTCCTCCGGTCCGGTAGAAAGGGTGAATTAAAAGTTATGTACTGATAGCTCCTATATAAAGGTGTCAAACGTACGAGTCGAGTCAGGTTTGGATTGAGTCGAATATGATCCGATCTATATTAATCCATTTTAACTTGTTTTGACCTATTTTCATGTTATACAAATTTAATGACCCATATCCAACCCAACTCATACCGACCCGACCTATATTGTTAAAAACACTTCAATATTAAAATTCAATTTCAAGAAAATTATGTCTTATACATTTTTAAAGATATATTTATTGCTAATTTTTTTTTATAGTTTTCTCATGACCATTGATGATTTTTTTTTTTGGTCGGATTGATGATCTATTTAAAACCCATTATATTTCTAATTAACCCATTTATAACCCATTTTTAAACTTAAGAAATCCATTAGAGACCCATCACCATGAAACATGGGTCAAATATGGATTACGGACCATTTTGCCATCTCTGATCGTATATACATTACTATAGATCATGTCCATAGTTACAATCCACCAATCGAAAGGTTATAGTTGGAGGGAGTCCTCATCGACCTTTTCTTCTTCTTCTTCTTTTTTGGGTCGAAATCTTCTTCTTCTTCATTGACCTTGGTCAGATAAAAACATGCCCCATTTTGATAAGAGTTGCGATCCTTTTAATTTAGAATTTGCATTTGAGCTACTCACCGTTCAAATAAACTATGAGCCAATATAGTTATCAAGGAGCCCGTTAGAACACTTGTCAACCCATTGGTATGTTGAACCACGCTTTTTCAGACACCAAAAATGGACAGAACACAACAATTTCCAAGGTCACAGGATATTCAAACGTGGAAAAATTTACCTAATATCTTCAGAGCATATCAAGTAGACTTGTCACTTGAACAGTTCCTTCGCTCAAGTATCAAGCCGTCCATCGGATTACCAAGACTCAAGAGACATGAACTTGATGAGTGGACGAAATTCAGCCCTCTAAGGAGGGACTCAAGATTGTTGTCGCGGGCAAAGCTTTTCTTTGAGTAGTTTCTGTCGAAGAACTCATTTCACAGGGGACTAAGTAGAACATTCTTGCATCGACAATGCACAAAATATGAATGTCAACAAATGCATATATGCAGGACATCTATTGCTTACAGTTCAACACGTAGTTCAGTAAGATCAGCACAACATTCAGTGTTCTATAAGACTTCACTGCTTAAGTGAATATGCATCTAGGTTGTTAGTTTTCTCAATAGTTCCACACATCTGAAGTTCAATTCGACGGGAGAATTATCTAGTATGGATATTGTCAAATCAAAACTAAAGTGCAAGCTTATGACAACTAACAATCCATAACCACACAATAGTGAAGTACGGGAGTTGAACTAAAAATGCCAGGATGCACCGAACTCACGGATTTTGCTTCCATGAAACAATCACTTCTCCTTCATCTGAGCTTGATTTATTGGGAAGCAGAGGGTATGCCCCTTCTCTGTCGAAGATTTGAGTAAATAAACTTCTGCTAAGACCACTGAAGGTGTCCATCTGAATGGAACTTTTGAGTTTTTTATACCAATCCTCCCCACATAGGAAGGACAACAATACTTCTCCATCTTGAGGAGATTGATGAGTGTAACCAGTGAATATATGATCTCCCTGTGAAGAGACAGGAGATGATAAGCACATCAATCTCAATTCAGAATCACATCCAAGGGAGTGCATAAAACCATCGGTTAGAGGTTGATAATTTCTCTCATCAAAGCCCTTCTGGATGAACAGATCCTGTTCTGGAGGCGAAAGCACTACATATGAGTCATCAAAATTGTAATTTTCAGCCCGACAATAATTATATGAATCACATGATAAAGAACAAGGAAGATCACTAAAAATCGCAATATCTTCCTTCCTGTCATGTTGTGTTTCACAATCATGGTTTTGAAAGCTGGTTGAAGGAAATTGTGATGGACAAAACTGTAAAGGATAATGAGAAGAGACAGAGAATGCAGGTGATTCTCTCCCACCAAACCCAGATTCTAGAGTCTGTTGGTCATAATACGTCTCAAATTCATTGCTATGAAAGCTGGTCGATTGGCATTGATATGGCCAATACTGTGAAGGATAATGAGATGAGACAAATAATGCAGATAACTCGCTCCCAACAAACCCAGACTGTAGAGTCCGCGGGTCATAATCCGTTTCGAGATCATTGTGGTGAAAGCTTGTTGGATGGCATAGTGATCGACAAAAATTTGAAGGATAATGAGAAGAGACAGAGAATGCAGATAATTCCCTCCCACCAAACCCAGATTCTAGAGTCTGCTGGTGATCATTGCACCGATAAGTCAGCAATGCTGGTGCTGTCGTGAGCTCTCTACTTCGACGAACAAAGCATAAGTCTCTTTCATTATTATTATTATCGAGAATCCATCTCCACTCTGAATCACGTCTCTCCTCTTCAATCAAGGATTTATTTGGAGCTTGGAACTCATCCTGGAGAAACAAAATGAAACGGAGGTATATACCCGACATTGGAAAGAAGCAGAATTTTTTGTATAGTATGGAGATGGAGCTCTGAGAAGCTCTAATTGTCCATTAGTTACCTCAGATTCCTGCCAAGTAGTGGTCTTGAGAGCGGCAACAGCTGGAAGATCAAAATCTGGGATAATCCTTTCTATAGATTTATTTAGCCACCCAGAGGATAGAGAAGAGTCCAAACACTGTCCACCTTCAGCTTCCAGAAAGTCCCATGTGCAATTCTGATTAAACTCTTTTAACTGAATACCAGACTGAGGGTAAGCTTGCAGTTTAGAGCTCATGCTGGAGTCAAGTTGCTTCCTATCAAGATTTGCAGAATCCTGTCAAAAGTATTGGTTACTCGATAACAGCAATTAGGAGATAAACAAAAAACTATTCCACGAGATTAAAAATACAAGCATACATTGTCCTCATTGCTCATTGGGTTCAGGCGACTTAAGAGTACGGAAACAAAACCATACCTATTGGAAATTCCAAAAGTCCCCAGTAAGAGTCATTCATCTGAAAAGAAGAAACAATAAATTATGAGCATTATGAGCTGTGGTGATTCTTACCCCTTTGAGCAGAGTTTGCCAATTTCAGGAAAGGAGGTTGTTTTGACCCACAAAAGTAGATTCTCCCTCTTCTTAGGAAAGACTTCACCAGACTTGTAGCTATACCAAGTCCCTGAAGATAATTTCAATCTTTCAGAGAAGCAACTTGAGGTAATTTAAAAGAACATGACCAACCTAAACATAAGAAGAGCTGCAGAGTGACAGATGTATTTATTAATTTAGGTGGCCGAGGTGGAGGAAATGGACGAGGAAACCGTAGACAATAATGTCGGAATAGAAATCTTTGGGCAAGGTTGATTTCCTAAACGAGAACCATTGTGCTGAGGTAAGCAGACAGTTAAACAGTAACGGATGTCATGCCTAAAATGAATATATAAAACAAACAAGAGCTTGCCCAAGGCTGTAACCAGTCAAAGCAATATGGGACTTAGTCATGAATAATGCAATGTACTTCACAAAGAAATAAATTTAATGGAGAACGCTGGCAAGAATTTTATAATGCAGACCTGATTCTCTGGAAACACTACTGAATGGAGCTTGAAGTGAGGCGGAATTCTTAGGTGTAACATCCTGGTGAATCAGCGATGACCCAGATTCCTTATGGACACTATCAACCACCTGGGTACTCGCTGAAATAAGATAGATATAGTCAGTGCATTCAAAGTTACAGAGTGTGCAATATAAAGTTTCTCAACCTACGGCTGGGATTGTAATCAGATATGAACTTCTTAGCTGCAGCGGCATCATTTTGCATGGAACGGGAGCTAAATATGTGACCTTTGTTCTCCTTCAATTTCTTGAAAAATGCATACTCAGAGGTCTTCGGGACATCAGCTGCATTTCAGGTTCATGCATTGGTTATAAGATTGAATTCTTCACGATTACATGCTAAACACTAGCGTATTTCAGGATAATGTAGCAAGAAACAATTATTTTATATCGTCAGAGAGCAATCATATGCACGTGAACTTACATATTTGAAACCCAGTTTCTTCTTGAGTTGTATCTTCATCTTCCCTGAAGCCTAAGCGGTTCTCCTTGCAATTATCAGCAAACCTAACTCTCTTTCTGCTCGCAGTTTCTTAACAAAATAAAGAAAATAAATAATGTTCCTAGCTCATTGTCATAACAAGAAGTCTTGTTTTACTGTTGTTGTGGCTCTGGTATGCATGCGCCATATATATACAGTAATGAGAAGGACGCTAGATTCATGGATGAGAGTCCACACCTGCCACTAGTTGCACTCGATTACAACCTATCCAAGTACAATAACAGAACGAAATTCTATTCGTAATCTCGCATGTGGAACCCCTTAACAGATCCAGGTACAAGAGAAAATCCCGTCACAATAGAATGGCATAATAATCACCAAACTTCCTGAAAATTAGGCTATCCAACATGCCCGGCTTGCCGCCAGGTAAACAAACATAACACAGCAATGGAAGCTCAACAGGCAAAAACAAGGAAAATATCAACATCTCCCAAATTAAAAAAAGCACCAACAAGTGAAGGCAAGACAATTCACCAAGTCACGAAGCAAAAACTTTTGTGCGATTGCTTCACATTACGCAGTTCTGCAAGGAAACTTCCCAATAGGAATGAAGAAATGCACTACCTCTACGGATAACTAATCCAAAATCTGCGTACTAAAGAGAACGCTGCGAAGAGCCGTAAGTGAGAATCAAATCAATCGATAAGCTTTTCAACAGGCGAAACCATTCACATCTACGAATCAGATTCGGGGGGAGAGCGATACCTTGACCCGATCGAGGGATCATTACGGGGGGTAAACGGGTTTCGGGGCTCAGAAATGAGCGAAAACCAGCTCCGCCAGGAGCCCGTACGCGTGGTGGGATTCTGGCATTCGTTTTCAGAGCAGTAATCTTCATTGTCGACCTCGACAAACTCAGTGACCGATCGATCGACGATCGATCGATGGAAGAAGGATTTGATAATCGCCGAAATCGAAACCCTAAGCAAAGCGTCAGGTGGTGGTGACAGAGTGGAAGGAGACGAACAATTTGCGCGCCAAGATATGGCTTTGGTTTACAACAAAAGATTTAAATTTCCTCCATTAATAAACAAGAATTATTTCATATGTTTTTTTGTCAAAAGAATTATTCCGTTAATTAACCTCGGTTTGCCGCTTATTTTCTTCTTCTTCTTCTTCTTCTTTTTCACCTACGAGTTATCAAAGAAGCTAGATAAATTTTTTTTGCAATTGCTAATTTTAATTATAACTTCTATCGGTCAATAGTTTTGGGTTGCAGCTCTTTTGACTCCTAGAAAATTATATGAATATAGCAAGATTGTGGTAAAAAGAAGAAGAAGCAATATTAGTTTTAATTTGATGGTTGAAGCCCTTCTCAAGATTGTGGTGAAGGTAGGCGTGGTCGACAAGAGGATGAGAGTTTAAGGAAAAAAGGGTGAGGCGAGAAGTACTTCTTGAGTTGAGAAGTAAATTTTTTTAACTTCTCAATTCAGGAAAAATAATTTCAAAAGTAGAAATTTATTTCAGGAGTAAATTTTTTTACCAAATGGATTTCTGCTTTAGAAGCATTTCTAGAGCAGAAATCCACTTCCAAAAATGTTACGACGCGCACCCTTAATTTCCATCATTGGGAGAATAATGCCAATCTTTTTCCTTTTTCACGTGATAAGTACACTAGAAGTATCATAACTTTTGTACGGCGTTCACTTGAGTGTCACAACTTCCCAAACGTTAACTTGAATGTCACATCGGAGCAAAAATGTTCAGATGAGTGCCAATTCCAGCCAAAAAATGCTATTTTTGCCGAAAAAGCTGATGTGGACTTTTCACTATTATTTTATTGATTTTCTGAGTGCCACGTGGATTTTTTTTTACAATTTTTAATAGTTTTTGAATTTTTTTTATTTAAATAAAAAAAATAATGAAAAATAATGATTTTTTTTTTTAAAAAAAGAGAGGTTTCTCGGTGGTGGCAGACGAGGGTGGCCGGCCACTACCCGCCGGCCTAGGGGCCAGGGTTGGTTCGCCTTGGGCTGGCGAGGGGAAGGCTCGAAGCCCTCGCCAGATTTGGACGAGGGCCTCGCACCCTCCCCCGTGGCTTTCGAGGTTGCGACGGCCTTCGATCAGGGCCATTGCGGCATTGCCGGCCCATGGGCTGGTTGGTGGTGACCAGCGAAGACCCCCACCGGCCACCATCGAGAATTCAAGGGCGAGGGCCTCGCGCCCTTCCTTGCGGCTCCGTAGTGGCCTCGCCGGCCCAGGGTGAGCCTACCCTGTCCCCTAGGCCAGCCGACAGAGACCCTCGAGAATTCAAGGGTTTGGCTTCTTTTTATTTTCTTTTAATTTTCAATAATTAAACAAAACAGAAAAAAAATACAAAAAATAAATTAATGAAAAATTCCACGTGCACATTAAAATTCAAAAAAATTGGTTCGCCGGTGCCATGTCAGCGATGACACTCAAGTGAACGGTTTTTAAAAAGTTATGGCACTCAAGTGAACGTTTTGAAAGTCATGGCACTCATGTGAACCCCGTACAAAAATTATGACACTTCTAATATACTTAACCCCTTCTCACTATAGAAATGTATTAGTGGGTCAAAAGTCTCTAGAAGACAAAGCTCAATTTACCAAAAAGTCGAGTCAAATTCTCCTTCTTATTTAAATATTTTAGAAATACTATAATCCCGTCCTGTTCATTAAATTATGTGGAATTAGGTATTGACCTTATTCTTAATTTCTTGAGCAATAGAGGAGAGAGATGGTCCTTTTTCTTGCATGTCACTCATGATTGTCTTATAAAAAGTCTTTTTTCTTCCTTGAGCAAAGGTGGTATAATAAAACAAATGCAGAAGTACAGCAGAAATGTCAATATTTGTGTACAGAGATCACTTTAATGCCAATATTTTTTTTTGGATCACTTCAGTGCTATTTTTTTTAAAACGATTATTTGAGTGCCATGTCCGACGTGGCTTTTCGGAAATCACGCGTGGCGCGGCTCGTCGGAGATCCTATTCAGCAATAACAAAAATGAAAAAAAAATCCACCTAATAAGCTAAAACTGAAAAAATAAAAGCAAAAAAAAAGCCCTGTTTCAGCCTTTCTTTGTTAGGGTTCTACCTACTCCCGACGGTGTTGCAGCACCCCGACACCTTCCCCAGCTACCACACCACCACCGCTCGACGCCTCCTTCTCCATTCGTGCGACACCCAACCATCGCCACGCCTGGCCGCTGCGAGCAAGAGCAGCACGCAAAACATCCCCTGCTCTGTCCCCCGACGCCCTGTTTTCGCCTCTGCTCGCACTTCAGCTCATTGCTCCGGCCACTCGACACCACTCCAGCCGCCATACCCCCTTTGATCGACGCCTTGCCGCCGCCGTGCACCACCTCGAACCAGCCCCCGAACCCCGCGACCCTGCTTCACCTGCCCTGCTGTGCTTTGCGCCTACTCCCCTGACCCGAACCCCTGTTCCTGCTCGATTTCCTCTGCTCTGCCACTTTTCGTTGTCGTCTTGGCCACCCAGCGACTGTTCTCGAACCCCCTCTCCCCCTTCCCGTCGCCAGCCGAGTTTCTTGGTGACCGTCCGTTGCCAATTGAGCCGTGAAACAGCCTTAACGACGCCCTACTCTGTTTCCCGCTCGGTGAGGGCTGTGAGCCCTTGCCGCCGCCACCACACCCCTCGAGGGCAATGGCTGGCGAGGGGGACCCAAGGGGATTGCCAAGGTCGGGCGACCCTCGCTGCGAGCTCGCGACTGGCGAGGTCGGCCTCGCCTTGGGTTGGGGAGCCCGGCTGCGATCGGGGCCTCGCCAACCCTGGTGAGCTTGCGGCGGGTGTCGCCCGACCCCGGCGACCTCCCCGGGCCCTCCTCGCGACCATTGCCCGGGAGCCCTAGCCGCTGCCTCTTACTTTTTTATTTTTTTTTTCATTTTTGGGTTTTTTTTTTCCATTTTTGTTCTATTTTTAGGCTATTTTCTAGGTTATTTTAAATTTTCCTGAAAAAAATGAACCATTTTAATGTTTAAAAGTCCATGTGCCATCCACGTACATTGCCTTCTATTAAAAAAATTTGACACGTAATATTAAAAAATAATAAAAAACGACATGTGTACTATTTGATGGAGTTGGCACTGAATTAAATCATTTTTTGCCGGAATTGGAACTTCGGTGATCATTTTTTCTCCGATGTAGTACTGAAGTGATAAAAAAAAAATATTGACATTAAAATAATCTCTATACATAAATATTGACATTTTTGCTGTACTTTTACCAATAAATTAAACAAATGAACTGAACTTTCCGGGTATCAACTCCCTACAACAAGTCTTCAGTCAAAGATTGAACAATGACGGTCAAGAATGATGAATGGATGCGTGACCAGTGATCACCAAGGTCCCAGAATTCAACAACAAGAAACTACACCTTGACTTTGTCACTAGAAACCTTTCAAAGAGCTCGATAAGAAACCAATACGCCACGGATTTGGCCTCGGCAGAACCAAGGAGATACGGTCTGATAAGTTGGGGGTTCATGGAGGGAGTGAAGCTGCTCGGAGCTTGGCCTAGTCCCTTCAGTTACAGAGTCATATGGGCTCTCAAGCTCAAGGGAGTGAAGTTCGATTACGTGGAGGAAGATCTCGGCAACAAGAGCGACGAATTGTTGCGGTGCAATCCGGTTCACAAGAAGATCCCTGTGCTCATCCATGGAGGGAGACCGGTTGCAGAGTCCGCTGTGATACTGGAGTACATCGAAGAGAGCTGGCCACAAAACCCTCTGTTTCCTCAGGATCCTTACGAGAAGGCCGTGGCCCGGTTCTGGATCAGATTCATCGAGGACAAGGTGTGTTGTGAACATCTGAATGGAATTGTTTTTCCCTGATAGATTTGTCAAATTGTTTGAGGTGCATCAGCTGCCCGTGTTCGTTGATTTAGATAGCAATTATCTTCGAACATTGATTCGATGGAATTTCACCTGGAAATATCAGTTTCGATATGTTTCAGTCAAGATTTGTTTTCTGGTAATTAGGTTCGGTTCATGTCTCATTAGCCTCGTTCTCGAACTTACCTTGTAGCGAAAACAGGAATTTCCATATGGAAAATGAAAGAAGTTTCTAGATAGATCACGGGAAATCTTGTGTTGTTAGTCATGACAAAGAATAAGACCCTGAAGAGCTAAGTAAGATAATTCAAGAAAGCAATAAGCATGATTGTATCCTCCTTCCACTCTCTAACAACGAACATTCGGGGCGACGAAGACCCCGGTTTTCTTCAGATTCTGTCGGGCCACGGGGGAGCAACTGGAGGAGGCAACAAAAGAAGCCAAGGAAGTCCTGAAAACCATTGAAGAACATGCACTTAGAGAGGAGGACAAGTTCTTTGCAGGGGACAAAATTGGCTTGCAAGATCTGGTCTTTGGATGGTTAGCTTGGTTGCTTCAAGCCCTGGAAGAATTGGTCGGCGTGCGATTATTGGAAGCCAGCGAATATCCCCGCCTGCACAGATGGGCACAGAACTTCAGAGCGCATGATGTGATCGGAAGGAACCTGCCTGAGCACGATGCTATGCTTGCCTACTTCAAGCGCATCAGGGAGACCCTCATTGCGTCTTCTACATCAGAAGTGTAGACATGTGGACCGAGTCTGGATGACAAATTTTCACTTTCCCTGAGCAAGTTTTGCAAATAAATTTCCAGAGTCACTGTTGTGGATTTTACATTAAGAGTCGTGGTGGTCCTATGTGATTATACATGTCGAAAACTTGATTGACCGGAAGATATGAAATAAAGAGGAAATTGCATATTTGTCGCTCTTGATGAGATTCATCATTCGTGTATGATGCGCTTTCCATTATCCATTTGTGCCTAATCCTTCTTGTTCACTAATCTTTGATGCTCTCCCTAAAGAAAGCTGCACAACTTGTAACTCTCAGGGTCCACATAAGCAAGAAAACTCCTTAGTGACCTTGAATCTTGAGTATCTGCTTGCTATATAGGCTTGAGTTTCATCCCGGTACAGCATAGCCTGCTAAAGAATGATGAAGCAGTAAACTCAATCGTCTTCTTCTCTATGCACTGTCCATCTTGGACTGCACTAGTCACAAATTACACAAGATGTGCCAGTATGCTCTTATTCTCCAATATGGAAGTTTCATGTCCTAGTGAGATTTGAGAATTTCAGTCTCACGGCATTTCTGAACTTCGTCAAATACTTTCTTCCTTTTTAAGAAGACAAAAGGCGATGTGATCAAGAGATAGCAGAGTAAGCAACCAGTAATACATATACGGACACTCGACGGCACAACTATTCAGAAACACAAGCACTTAAACAGGACCAAAGAGCGAAGTACATTTGTGTTGAGGCGTGATAACAACAGATTGCATCAGGGCCTTACTACAGACGGATGGGCTCGATGAAGCTGGATGGGTGCTAGCTGATAAAGGGGAAAAGATTACGCGAAGATAGTGAATCTCATGAAGTACACACGAACGGTCGCCGTCTCATAATTGAACCAGCTTTGTCCATCTTCAGCTACCATGTCCGAGATCATTATGAGTTTATAATGTGCCGTCGTTGGTACTAGTTTATCTGAGGCTATACCTGAAATTTCTCGGAGTAGCTGTACTTGGCCATTTAACGCTGTTCTCTACTTCTATCCAATTACTATCTCTTGCAGTTTGGATCAGTTGCCAGATAATTTGCATCGACACATAAGTCATTTGTTTTAGAGCGAGTGCTGTCTTCCTTCAAAGAACTTTGCATGGAAGAGCAGATTTTCTGCTTTGGCTTTGACAGTTAAACCCAATGTAGCAAATATTATCTACTTGCAGAAGCCGGGACGCCAGACTGGTGATTGGACTCGTTTCGGTTATAGTTAGTGCGTTCTGTATAAGATTAAGATAGTACTCGCATCTCTACACACATGATGCAACAGCACGACCACAATGTTCTGAAACTGAGTGTCTATACGTAAAGTTTAATATCGTGCTACGAAGAGACAGCTCCAGGGCGCCAAGAACATGCATACGGGTTGAACTGTTTGTCACCTGTTTGAGGATTTCAGAGTTGGCGCCGTGAAGTGATCGTCAGTTATGTATATGTACTTCATGGTTCATGCAACGTCTGATGTACTAATGTTGAGATTTATATAATACCCGACTGCACAAATTCTCACGGTGTCGCCTTCATGGAATCGAGGATCTGAACATTCTTGAAATGAAAAATTCTCGTTTGACAGTAACTAGAACCCAGTCAGCTTAAGCAAGAAGAGACTGACATGAAAAGCATGCAATGCTAATGGTACTAGAAGTTATGCTCGTGAAGTCCTTTCGCGTGATGAGCAAGTAGTACACTGTTCATATGATACATTTTTGGCGTAATTCGGTATCATCATTCAATCTATCCTGTCTGAGACCATCTAAGTTCATGACATGCCCTGGCTATGATTAGTTTATCTAAGGTTGTACCTGAAATTTCCAGTAGTTTTAATCGGCTATACCAAAATAACATCTCTAACAGATGGATCAGTCACCATATATTTTACATGGACACATAAACTTTCTGCTTCATCGCTATTTAGGATTAAGTGCCAAATATACTCGACAAAATTTGCCTGGATCAATAAACTCTTCTGCTCCGATCTGACAGGCTTGTCTAATATGGCGAATATGTGGGCACTTTCGCAGTAGGCCTGCATGCCCCGTCTAGTCGTACGGCTATAGCTGGCATGACATTGTATCGGGCTACAATCGTATTGTTATCTTTGCATATAAATGAAGCAACAACATGACACTTAAGTAGGATCTCAAACTGTATGTCTCTTTCTAATGCCCTACTGCACAATGATAAAGACACCACAGCACAGAGGGGCTTCATGAACATGATCCGGGTAAGCCGTTTCCCCTTAAAGGATTTCAGAGTCAGCAGTATGAAAAGATCCACCAAAGTTTTTCTCATTTAGAATCTACACATAATAGTTCATGCAATATCCATGGTACTAATGTCGAGTTCTTACGACTAACTTAACTGGCTGCACAAACTCTTGTGGCTGTCGCTGTTGCAAGAATTTAGGATCTCGACTTTCTTAGAATGGGAAATTCCTGTCAGTTCATGTTGCTTGAATTGAGATGGAAGTACGGAAGCATCAGCCAACCAAGAAGCATATAGTCTATCAAAGAGCATATACACGCTTGACTCACAGTTCTTCCGGTCATGATCCTAGGATCTCATTGACTGGTTAACTCGAAGATATATTACAACTCAAACAAGTACCCGCCGGGCAGGACAATCTGTCCAGCTAAGACCGTATATCGACACTGCCATGTGGAAGGACAACTTTCTGTATCATCAGGGACATCAAAGTGCTGCTGAAGTAAGGGAAGAATGGGACCTGATAATGGGATCTCAGCAAGGAACAATGGTGGCAATGCCATGTGTCATTGAGCCCTCTTGCAGCAAATGTCCTAGCAAGAATAGATTGCTGATTGAATTGGGGAACATAAAGTTGGAAGGCGTTAGGTCACTTGAGCTCATACCAGTGGCCATTGGCTCAGAAAGTGCAGTTGCTGCCGATGGCCATCTCCAAGTTTCCGAACCTAAGTCCAAGCCCTTCAACATATCCACTTGGCCCGCCTTCACTCAAAAGTTTAAGCCAATGAGTTATAGGCAACTTGGATATATTAACTGCTCCACACTACATCAATTCTCCGATGTGGGACTTCTCTGACACAATTCACACGTGCATCTTAACAGTAATAAAGCTCCTAAATGGATGTTACAAGAAGCAAACCCATCGTACTTGTGCCGGTTTTGGCGGGTTCTCAGATAACCATATCGTGGGGACTTTGAATAATCGAAAGGGGCCAGGTGAAGAGCAGATCAATCGAAAGGGGCCTTCAAGAGTATGGTAGTGACAGTCTCCATGTGTCTGCTATTTCTTTTGCTGGGCAAAGATGTCTTTTTTCTATGGCGTGGTAGTACTGGACAAGGTGCAAGCAAACAAAAGAGGGGAGCAAGTTGGAAGAAGATGATTTAATGAAGCGATCAGGTCTTGTTTTGACACCCAGAAAATGAAAAATGAAAAACAACAGACTTGCTTGGTGACTTAGTATTTTTCCTTTCTTCTCCAATTTGCGCCAATTCATGAGAGTGGAGTTTTGAAACGAGTATTCAATGTGACCAGTGAAGATCCTAACCATTTAGGATTGAACCTTATTTATGAATAACTCGACGGGACATCTCTCAGTCAAGATCGATTGAAAATACCGACTCATTCATCGTACTTTGTCTCACTATTCGATGTGTAGTTTGCTCTATTCATTTCCTAATATCGCTCGAAGAGTTTACCGGGAGTCGCAGCTTGTTTAAGTCTTCTCGTCCCAGTGATTACTCCCCGTCCCTCGTTGAGTCCACTAGTGTCCAGTACATCTTTGAGCACACATCTATTGAAAGGGATTTTATCCTAAAACCTTTTTGTAATGAGCCATTTCAATCCATACAGACTAAGCCCCTCAGAAAAGAATACTCAACCGCTCAAAAGTACGTGATCCGGCGCGGATGATCAACCATTAATCAAATCGAAGAAGTGGATTTAGTTTCTTGTACGTCAAAGCCAGCCTTGGAGCACGGATAAATAGATGGAGGAGGACGTAAGGGAAAAGTGAATGAACAAAATCACTTCTTTCCTTCACAATCCAAAGCGCATGGCATCGAGGTGTGGCTATCTAGATGCCTATAAAACACTCTGTACGTCCCATGAACCGGTTTAGTCTCGGATTTTGTCTCAACAATAGCTTGCACTTTGTTGAAGAAATTTGAACATGTGATTTCTAAATTGGAAATCATGTGCGGACTAACTGCACCAACTTGCTGCTGCTTCTTCTTCCTTAAACCTTTTCAGCTAGTTGAGATTGAATCAAGAGCTTCTTCTTCTGCAATTCGATTCATTTATTGGGGCATTGGTTATGGTCGAGTTTATCTTATTAAGTTAGAGAGAAAATGCACAATTGGTGTCGTGGTGTAGTTGGTTATCACGTCAGTCTAACACACTGAAGGTCTCCGGTTCGAGCCCGGGCGACGCCACCATCGTCGTCGGTTTTTTTCCTTTTTCCTTTTTTTTTTATATGTTAAACCTGTGGAAGATCTCTGTTCTCACTTTCAACCCCAGCAACATTTTGACCCCAAGTTCAAGTTCAGGGCTCATGGTGGACGGTGGAATATTGCCTTTTGCCTTTTCTCCTTCTTACTGGCTACGGACGTGGGTGGTCGACTTTGCTGCTTTGATGACACGACATAACAGTTGCAGAAGTTAGAACATAGCGAACACCAACAACCAACCTCAGAGAGATGGTCTCTTCTCGATCCTGTTTTTTGTTTGTCTAGTGGACCATACGAATGGCTCGAGGAATTACTCGGTTTGGGTACTGTCAAGAGTGCTGAGTTTGAGCTCGAGTTATTTCAAAAAGCTTGAAGAGCTGCTCTGCATGCGCAGTACCCAGTTCATGTTAGATCCAAAAGTCTTCTGCAACTGTAGTTAGCAGGATTTAGCTCGTAAACTGCACAGATTGAACAAACAAATCCTTTGTCATTCAACTTCACCAGCAGGTCAGTACACAGAAGATCTTTGATACACATATCAGATCAGAGAAGGGGGGACAAAAAGAAAAACAGCCTCATCGTCCTAAAATTACAAAATGCCCACGCTTGGGCCTTTGGGAGAGGGCTCTTCCTCTGTGTGCCTATGCGCTGTCTCTAGTTTTTTTTTTTTTTTTTCTTAACAGTATGCGTAGTAGTCTGGCTATTCTTTTTCTTATTTACACGGTGAATCAAACCAAATAATCATCCCAAAAAACGAAAAAATGAAACTTGGGGGCATGTCATGTATGTGTCTTAGAACTGGGAGATGCATCTCCTGTGGCAAGCAGTGGTCCTCTGTTTCTGCCTGGTCTCCACCTTCCAGACCATGCCGATGTCCTGAGCAATCCTGATGGCATCAGAGGATGCACCAGACAGCCCTCTCCTCGTGAACCCAACTGCATATAGCCCGGCATTGCCCTTCCGGCCATTGGGGAATTGCGGTTTTGGGTAGCCATTCTTGGTGAAGAACTCGCTCTCCTGATAACACGAAAAGTTGACCATAACAACGTTAGCCCAATTTGTCCAACTCTCTCTGTTCACTTCATGAGAAGACCCGACATGAAAAAGAAACTTCCAACACAGTGGACTTTGTGGGGGAAATTTTCTACTTTCTTTGACGTTCCATTTGGGTCAAGACCGGGAATGTCAAAGCTGTCAACTTTTTTTTTTCCAAAAGTAAGCCAAAAATATTTTCACAAACCCAGAACATAAAAACTTCAAGAACAGGACATTTTCACACACCTGAAGCCAAGAGGGGACGTTGCTTTTGTACCCGGTGGCAAGAACCACCGAGTCAACGTCGAGCTTGTCTCCATTCACCAGCTCCACAACATGGCCACGTGAGAACCTCTTGATCCCTGGGACAACCATAATCTCTCCAGATCTGATCTTCTCCAGAGCTCCAACGTCCAAGACTGGGGTCTTCCCTTTCTCGTTCTTGAGCTCCATTGGTCCCATTGATGGCCTCCTGAGCCCATATCTTCCGATGTCCCCGAGCACCAACCATGCCAGGATCAGAAGTATCTTGTCGACCAGCCAAAGTGGAAGCCATTTCATCAGCAAAACGGCTAGCTCAAATGTGGACTTCCCCAGAACTTCTCTAGGCAATACGTGAACCTGTTCATTACCAAGCAATCAAACGCACGAATTAGAATCAACTCTCTCCATTCGTAACGACTTAAAGTTCGGATTTTTATTTTCATTTTTGCATTAGACTTGGCGGCTTACCGAGCTGCGGACCACCAGCGAAGGCTCAGCATTGTGGTTGCAAAGGTCTAGGGACACTTCCATGCCGGAGTTGCCGGAGCCAACGACTAGGACCCTCTTCCCGGCGAACTTCTCGCCGGACTTGTAGTCGCAGGCATGCACAACCTCGCCCTTGAACTCCGCCAGCCCATCTATTTCCGGCACCACGCGCTCCGCATTCTCCCCCGTCGCCACCACAAGCCACCGGCAGATGTACTCGATCTCGGAGCGGCTCGAACCCCTAGCCTGGACGGTCCGGATGCGCCACAGGCCGCTGGTCTCGTCGTAGCGGGCTGACTGGACGCACTCGTTGAAGTTGGGGCTGATCTCGAAGCGCCTCGCGTAGGACTCAAGGTACTCGATGAACTGCCTCCTGGTGGGGTACTCAGGGAAGTCCTCAGGGAACGGCATTTTAGGGAGCTGGCAGAATTGCTTGGGAAGGTGAAGTTTGAGCCTGTCGTAGGTTCGCTTCTGCCACAACGAGGCAATGCACTCGGCTCTCTCTAGGACCACGAAGGGCACTCCTTGGTCTCTAAGGCAGGCCGCGGTGGCGAGCCCGGAAGGCCCCGCCCCCACAATGACCGGCCCGTTGACCCAGACGCAGCGGCGGGCGAAGAAATCCTCATGGTCGGCTAGGCGGAACAAGTTCTCCATTGAGTGGGAGGGTATCAAGAGTCTCTAGAAAATGGTTGTGAGCGCTTGGTTTGCAAGAAGTGTTTCTCTCTTTTGCTAGGTCTTTAGGCAAAATGGAGAATGATTGAGAGATTGAATCGCGTTTGTAATTTTGAAGATTGACTTGGTTGGTTTGGAGGGAGAGGATGGGAGGGGTTTAAATAGGGAGGAGGAGGAGGGTTGCATTGCATGTGATGGTCCTTGGGGGAGTTATTGTCCGAGAGCTTGCATTGCACTCCTCAAATCATGAGCTTGCGACTACCATACTATAATTTTTCTTTTTCTTTTTTTCTCTTATGATCCTATAGTTTAATGGGTATAATCGTAAGAGAGCTTTGGTTTTGTTAACATTGTTTAATTCCTTGGCAAAAGTGGGAATATAGTATTTTGGTTTGGGGGGATTTTGATATTCTGTCTTTAGGGAAAGGTTTCATGATGGATGATGGTGTGAACGAATTTGATCTGTGTACATTGCTTGGCTTTTCATAGTGTTAACTATGTGATTAGCTTTGGCCAAAAAAAAAATAATTGGAAAAGATTGAGAAGCCAGTGAAGTAGCCGCCGCGTGCGGATGAGTGAAGGGAGGGCCAAGAAGCACGAAGAAAAATTTATCAGCCGCGCTCGGTCGTAGCGCAGAGGACCAATGAATGTGATCCTTCGGATTTCGCAGATCTCGCGTGGAATCCACGTGATCGGCCGTCCGAGGTTGCATTGCCTCAACTGCTTCGAGCGCGTACCACACGGTTCTTGGTTCCAAATTCTAAGGAATTGAATGGATAGCGATTGACATTAATGTCCAAAAACATACCAAGCCGAGGGGCAGAACTCCAAAAATGGCATCAAGCGCGTGATAGCCAAGAAGGACGGCGAGCCTCTCTAGGCCCCCCATAGATCCTAGCAAGCGTTGATCTTTACTGCAATCGGAGAATCATGAA
Organism: Rhodomyrtus psidioides; assembly: GCA_021437785.1. Classification (NCBI taxonomy): domain Eukaryota; kingdom Viridiplantae; phylum Streptophyta; class Magnoliopsida; order Myrtales; family Myrtaceae; genus Rhodomyrtus; species Rhodomyrtus psidioides. The sequence goes on from JAILYB010000331.1 coordinate 82,888, forward strand.
GCTTTCCTTAAAAAAAAAAAAAATTACTAACAACAAAGGTAGAATAACGGGTAATTTCTCCGACAGTGGACCTATTGTCGGTTCAGCTATGACAAAACCGTGTGCAAAGCTTTGTGACCTCTTAGGCAACCTCGACGACCCGCCGTTTCACCTCATCTAGGGTAAACCCATG